>JANFQY010000312.1:0-36647 GCA_025592935.1 Aspergillus ostianus | reverse complement strand
GAAAATTCATACACCGCGCCAACTGTATACCCTGTACTAGCCAGGGCTGCCGGGCACGTTAACACTTAATAAGCCCGCCGACGGAACCCCCGAAATTAAGCTTAAACCCTCCAGACCCCGCAACCCCATCGATATTTCCATCCAGACCTCATCATGACGACAGCCCTATACAATTGAACAACCTTGTAATCAGAGCAGCAGTCATCTGCATAGTTGAAAATGGTATTTCATGACACTTTGAGCGACATTTCCCATGTGAATCACCCTCCGAATGCGTCGTTCGGCATCGACGCCAACGACCCGCTCTTCTACATTTGTTGGCGACGACAGTCCTGTGGATGGTGTTTACGGGGCGACGTGGCGTGCAGTTGGTGTGCGGTGGTAAATCTTCTTTTTTTTTTCTTTCTTTCTTTCTTTCCTCCATATCCCTCTTCCAATTGACTCTATCTCACCCCCATATCGCAATGTCCCGACCTTCATGCGACGCGACTTTGTTCCAACATTTCATTCCACTCAATTTACATACATACTACCTATTCCCAACCCCAACCCCAACATCATAAACCAACCCACTAAAAAACCACACCACAGACATCAACCTGCGTCCCTAACCCCTCACACCTTCCCATACTGGCCCCCCTCAGCTCCTCCCAGATCTGTCCCCTCGGAGCAAAAGAGCGCTGGGAGCTGCGCGCCCTCCCGTTCGGATGCAACGTCAGCACCATCACGTTCCTGACGGCCGTGGGGTCCGTGTTGAGCACGTTGGCTGCCGTCGCGCTGGGCATTGGCGTGGTTTGGGCGCTCCGGAGGGCGCCTGGGTGGTGGGGACGGAGGAAGTTAAGCAGAGGGAGGGTTTGGGGGGTGTGGAGAGGGAGGGGTGATTCGGAGGAGGTTGGGGACGCAGAACGGAGGCCGCTGTTGGGGAGGGAGAGGGAGGAGGAGTTTACTTGACGATAGGTGTAGGAGGGAGTTAGATTGCGTTCTGATCTGGTTGATTTTGTCGCTGGTTATGTACTTGAAGAATAGGTGGGTTGTCGTTTATTTGACAGTACCTTACTGGTTAGTTACTACATTGATACTCGTGGTGATCCAAGAGCTATATATATTTACAGTACATGTCGAAACCCGTAACTTCGGAAGGGTTGTATTTATTGGATGAAAAACAATGCTTCGGGGCTCCTTGGTGAAGCATACATAATAACCCAATGAAGCATGGCCTTGCCGGCGATGGTTCATTCAAATCATGCCCTATCAACTTTCGATGTCCAGATAGTGGCCTACCATGATGGCAACGGGCAATCGAGAACTAGGGGTCGGTTCCGGAGAGTCGTACTGCCGTGTGAGTGACCTTGGAGAACATGCTAGCTAGTAGGATTATATGCGGGAGTGAGCATGTTCTACTTGAAATCCTATGAAAATAGATCGGGACTGACTGACTATCTGGCGAGTTGGGCCAGCTGCGAGTCATCTAAATGATGGACGCAAATTATATAAATTTTTTAATTACTACATGCAAAATAACTAGCTACCTACTCCGTACCAGCCTGTGAAGGAAAAAAAAATGCAAAAAGAAAGGAACTGCCGCGACTCGAACGCGGGACTTACAGATAAATTGCTACATTTAACGTTGCAATCTGCCACTCTACCAGCTGAGTTACAGCTCCTGATTTGATATAGACTGGCATCTATTTTTGGCACTATGAAGCCAAAAGCAATTGAATGAAGGGAACGCTGTAAGGCCTGATAGAAAAGTATCAAATACCTAACTACTACTCCGTACTAAGGGATGTTTGGGGGACGGCCACTTAGCGCGGTGTCAGGAATTAGTGTGGCCGTGTTAGAGTTTTCAATCTTCAAAGTTCATCCAGTGACAGAACACCAAAAGTGCATTTCTGATGCTATACAAGATCCTTAAGTACTGGTTAAGCTTCTCTGATACTGGATCGGTTGGACTACAATTGGGAGATGTAAAGATGAGCCGGTGTTGAAAAATCTCAACTACTAGTGTTAGAGGAGATTGTGCGGTACCTAACACGAAATTTCAGCGCCTCATATTGCCACACTAATTCTTGACACTAGCCATCATCTCAGTATACTTAAATCTGTTAAAGAGCTATATATTCAACTGCGAGGGCACTGTCACATCAATTGGAGCTGTAACTCAGCTGGTAGAGTGGCAGATTGCAACGTTAAATGTAGCAATTTATCTGTAAGTCCCGCGTTCGAGTCGCGGCAGTTCCTTTCTTTTTGCATTTTTTGCGGTCTACTAGCTAGTAGAAAATCAGTACTGTGTACTCCCCGCCGAGATATATAATAATCCAAACATTATCTCCTTGCATGCGACTAAGCAAGTCATTGTAATGAAACTTTCCCTCGCTCTCTTAAACATGCATGTTCGATCGACTCTTTTTCGTTCTGCACGCCGCCAATAGCACATTATCAATAATAAGAAGATAACTAACTAGCTGGTCACTTTATAAGAAGAGAGTAAATTGCATAGTTATATAGTATGGATTAAATAGACCAGATCATCCCCACGGGATTCCACTATTCACACCTCGTGGAGGATCGAGCATTCCAGTGGTCAGTCATCCTCTTTCGGGATGCCAGGCTCTCTCTGCCGCGGCTGCCCTGGAGGAGGTTTGGTTCTGATTCGCCCTCTGTCTGTAGATTTTGGACGATCGTTGGTGCGCTGTACCTATTCTACACCCGCTGATAGTTCAGTGCTAATTCTGAAGTCATGGTGGGATAGTAATCTATAGTTTCCCCATGTCTGGGAAGTACCCGAAGTAGCATGGGTACCAGAATCCCCCGGCGAACGATAAACGGATACGAGGTCCCAATAGGATGCGGTAACAGTCATTCGCCCTCCTGTTGCTGTTGTAGTTGCGGGGCTAGATATGTCGCCGGGTCTGCCACTTGCACGGACAGCACACCTTTAATGAGCGAGTCACCGATCGACTATAGTTCGGAAATGGCCCTGTCCCCAGTCCCTTTTGAGCTGGCCAGCTATATTATCCGAAGATCGATATTTTGCAGCGTCATTCTTTGCTCGGACCCAGTGTCTCTCATCATCATACTTCCTGACAATAGTGATGTAAATCTGAGCAGACGAGAAGAGCCGAGCCGTGATGCCTTTGTCTGAGCTATAACGCCGATTTCGCCGAGTCTCATAGATTGACACCACCCGTTGGTCCAGCGACACGAAAGAGGTGCTGATGTGCTGATGTACAGAATCTTGAGATTTCCCTCCTCATACAGATATCCTTTAAATAGGTACCCGCGGAACGGTAGATCAACTTCCCTGGTATAAATGCCTCTCGATAGGGCAACAAGGCTAGCATTTGATCCACACAGTGATACCATTTTGAAGTGTCCTTGGCATAATATTGATCGATAAGCGTGCCGTAGACATTCAATTTCGGATGCCTGCATCGATAGGACTCGAGTTGATTCTAGATCGACCGAGCTCTGTTGAAAGTTATATGGCTAGATGTATACATTAGGCCCATGAAGCCGCTATGCAATATGCCCCATGGTAGCCTGAGTGCATTATCTGAGGCTATTTGCGTTGAATCTTTAGGTTTCTCCTAAGATCACACAAATAGGCGCTTCTGTTACCCCGAACGGAGTAACAAGTTCTGGGCTTTTCCTCTGAGGGTTTCGTGCAAAGTCACATAATCTTACAAAATAAGGCGAATATCATCTTTGGTCAGGGACGATGTCAGATACTGATTCTGATCAGAAGTGAAATCATTTCCACCAAACATCTCGCGTAGTGTCTTCTGATATTGGGATTTTGTCATGCGCGGAAGACAACGATAATAAGCCGCAGTTCTAGGATTCTCAAGAAGCTGTGTTTTTCTGAATTCTGACCAAGGACGAATGTCTGCATCTGATAATCTCTCCAACCCCGCCATAAAGCTCTGACGTATAGCTGGAATAAGAGAGATCCCCTGAAACAAGGGTGGGACAACATCAAGTCCTACCCCAGCATATGTTCCATGACCAAACCAAGCATGCAAAGATCTTGGTGGAAGTGATTGAAAGACCCGAGTCATTAGCATTTCTTGGATATTGCTAAAGACTGTAACCACGACATTAGGCAGTCAATCAGGCAATAAGAATGTCCAAAGGCGAAGAAACTTTGTATTTCTGTGACCCTCTTCCTTTCATAGAATATCATTGAAGAGAGTGTCTTTGCTTCCATTCAAGATTGCCTTTGTATGTTGTAAGATGCGTTTGCCAGGACGAGATGAGCGAGACTGCCCTACGTAACAGCGAAGATATTCGTGATATCTATCGTCTGTTACTATAGCCAGGTAACCAGCCTCACTGGATCAACTATTGTTTGTGTATGGCATATCTGTTCCGACCTCTTAGGCTTAGTACTGGGTTCTTGTATCAAGGATTGAATGGTTACCTTTCCTTGGTCACTGATTCTGTTCGCATAGCCATCAATGAATTGTATGACCTGTTCCGTTGTCAAATATGTAAGGTTAAGCCGGATGATGAGGGCTCAGACAACCAGTACAGATTATATTAAAGAATCTGTAACTCTGCAGAATCCTGGGTGAAAGCTAGAGCAGAAAGATGCAGAGTTTTCATTTTTGTGGTTGACTAGATTCCGGCAATAGGGCCATGAATGAATAAGAGCGACGACCTCATGGACAACATTCGTAGGAATATCGAATGCCAGGGGTAGCCTGTCGAAGTAGTCAAAAATGAAGAAGAATACTTGCAATGATCAACCAACTAGGAAGGAGGAGATCCTATCTATATTGATAGATGTATGGCTTACTCCATGGAGTTTTCAGCTCAAAATAATGGAGTCTTCCGATTCGTATAGCGATCTTCGGAATGCCTTTTGCGAAGGTTGGGCTGATTGCCTGGAGGCATCTATATCTTCTACAAAATTCACTGTGCGATTCGACTACGTACTCGCGCCAGACTAAATCACATCCATGGTAAGCAATAGCCGCTACGTTGCAACGATCATCCATTTTTTTAAGTGCAGCCGACAGAATTAATGACCATGGCAATTAGTATCGGATGTGATCGCATTATGCGTGAACCACCTGACTGACTCGGTACTCGACAACCACCAATTTATCCTTTTGAACGATGAAACGGCCCTGCGCGACGAAGACGCCGTGTTCGAGTTGCTTGTAGCGGTCGTCACCCGTCTAGTTATGTTGTTAGATCTCACCTGCCTCGCATATCTAGTTGCGGAGCTTCTCACCTCAAAGGTAAAATGCGTGACTGATTCTTGGAGTCAGTAGCGCTCGTCTCTGATCAAACGGGGAGGATACACACAAGCATTGCCAAATGACGTCGATCCCTCGTCTGCGGTGCCCGCAAACACAGCCTGCTCGACGGCAGTCAAGGCGAGAATGCCTGTGTAGTTCATGTAGATGAGCTGAAGGGTGTTAGTTTCAGCCTATAGGTCGGTCGTGGGAAGACATACGGCACCGTCGTGGGTCCTACATATCAAGGCACGGTCAGACAGTCATCGATATACACATGGGGCACCATCACCACCACTTACTTGAGCACGCTATGCGCATTCAGGCGCAGATGTTTTCCATCCGCATCAGCATGGATGTAGTCGTTTCCGACACCCACAAACTCGGCATCGACGGAGGGCGAGAAGCTCGATTCAGTCTTGAAGGTACCGCCGGTCATGGGCTATACGAGATTAGCGACGCTTCTTGACGAGAGAAGTCAGTTCAGAGAAAGTTACTTACCACGACCTGCAGTGGGTTGGACCGCGAGGCGCTGCCTGTATGAACTTAGTTGACTGCTAGCAATGCTGTTGAAGGATAACTCACCGACTGCCAACGCGGCATCTATAATTACCTAGGTAGGCTGTTAATTCAAAGCCTCGGAACCGTGGAACCAACAAAGAACAAAGGACTTACCTTGATGGTGAAGGCAGGTTTGAGAGTGGGATATGGGGACATGGTGGGTCAAATCTCTGGAATGGTGCTTAACAGAAAAAGCCAGTTCAGTGAGATGGGGTGATGTGAAATGATACGAAGGAGGAAGAGGAACTGGACAAAAGCCCCGAACTGACAAGAAGGGGGCTCCCTTTTTATGGCTCCAACCACGTGAAGGTGGCACAATCAGCGCCGAGACCGAGCACAAGTAGCCTTGCTTCTTGTATACTTGTATACACTCGGGTTGGAGGGAAGGGTGTGTTCTGAGGGATAACAGATGGTGGACATGGGCCGAACAGTCACTCGATCGAAGAGTACTAGATCCTGCTGGCACATCAAAACTGTGAAACTGTTGCATTGCAGTAGACAATGTTTTTCCATTTCAATGAATCCAAAGCAAGCCCTTGTATACTCTCTCCTTTACTCCTTCTGTCTGATGAGTCCCAACTCGGAGTGTCCAGGGCCAAACCTTACGGTACGAACTTCCCGCGAGAACAAAGCCATTTTCTTCCTTGTAAATGCCCTATCAGAGACGCAGCCAGACAATTCCCACTATCGGAAATGATAACCAGTCATATCTTCTTATTTCCCACATCTGATTGACATGAGTAGCCAGTCAATGCTATCAAAAAACTAAATCCAGAACGATGTGTGAAGATCACTGCTCTTATGCGGCACTGCCGTCTACGATGCCCTTCCTCCATGGAAATAGCTTTGCATCACTTAGGAGAACCCTCTCTGGTGCTTGTCTTGACTAGCAGACAATGTCAGAACAAAGGTGCGCCGATAATATCGGAAAAGCGAAGATATGGCTCGATAACTAATGGCATTACATATTAGGATCCGCACGGGGTTCCCTTGTCCCATTTATTCAGTATACGCCCGATTCCTATCAAACATTCCGATCTCCGAGCAAGGTGTCATACAACAACATCATATGTGACTCATTCAGAAGTACTCCGAGGGTTGACAGCCTAGTCGGCATCCCTGCTAGCGTTTCCGAGCCCCGACGGTCAGCGCAGGACTAGACCGAACAGCCTCGCTCAATTAGCTCAGTTTCATCGAATGATAAGCGCATAGTAACGCGGGGGCCGTCGATGGCACACCTATAAAAGCATGGAGCGAACCAGTCTACCTCGATGAACCGACTGCAGATTTTCCTGGTCAACCTATCTACCCTTCCCCTACCACAATGGCTGATCTCACTTTGGTACGCAACCACATCCAAGCTGTGACTGATTCCGAAGTCGAATATTTACGACAACTCAATCTAGGGATCCACAGCCATCCGGAGACCGCTCACGAGGAAGTCTATGCCCACGAAATCTTGACCGGCTTTCTCGAGTCTCGAGGATTCAACGTAACGAGGCAAGCGTATGGTCTTTCGACTGCATTCGAGGCCGAGATAGGCACATCTGGCCCTATCGCCATCTTTTGCGCCGAATACGACGCGCTTCCAAAACTCGGACACGCTTGCGGCCACAACCTGATCGCCACGTCCTCGACGGCAGCGTTTCTGGGCCTCGCCCAGTCAGTCAAGAAATGGAATATACCCGGTCGGGTACGCATTCTAGGCACCCCGGCAGAAGAGGCCCACGGTGGAAAAATCAAGCTCATAGCCGCTGGGGCATTCAGCGATCCAGCTATCGCTGCAGCAATCATGGTGCATCCTACCTCGCAGCGCGGTATCAAAGATGGATACCACGGCACCGCTGGATGGCAATCGATTGCGAACAGTCTTCTCCGGGTGGAGTTCCATGGCAAGGGTGCGCATGCAGGAGGGGATCCGTGGAATGGAGTGAATGCCTTGGATGCAGCAGTGTCGGCATACAGCAGCCTCTCCATGCTACGACAGCACATCCAACCCGACGAACGTATTCATGGTATTATTGAGGACGGTGGCAAAGTACCTAACATCATCCCGGACTATACGCGCATGCAATGGAGTATCCGGAGTCGAACGGCTGCTCGCACAGAGAGCCTCCTGGCGCGAGTTAAGGCTTGCTTCGAAGCAGCTGGGGCAGCAACTGGATGCAGTGTCAGTTACGTTATGTGAGTTTGCCATTTCGCTATTATTACTATCTCTAACATGGGGCTAGTGAACCGATGTACCAGGATATCATCGTCAACGACGAATTCTGTCAGATATACACAGAGGAGATGGCAGAGCTCGGACGAAACGTGCAGCTGAAGTCGGACACTGCTGCTACTGTCTCGACTGACATGGGTGAGCTCACCTAGTTGTTCTTCTCAAGTATCACGTATACTAATGTCTGCAGGAAATGTCTCCCACGTCATCCCCAGTTTCCACGGTGTCTTTGGCATCTCCACACCTGACGGTGCCCCGCCTCATCATGCCGCATTCGCCAAAGCAGCAGGGTCGGAAGAGGCGTACAGCGAGGCAATGATATGCGGAAAAGCAATGGCTATGCTTGGATGGAGAATATTGACCAGGCCGTAAGGCAGTTTGTATATAATCTAGCGCCTTTTCAATTCTATCTTGTCTAGGGCTAAAATGATCTACAGACAGGAACATATACCAAAAAATGAGCGTGGCTAGTATACTTAATTTCGGTGACATGAAGCTACCATCAGACTATTCACCTAAGTGCATATGAGACTCCAGAAAATAGCCCTAGAATTGCAAACGATTGACATTGACACCATGGATCCGACCTGCTATCCATTTCTCAACTCCAAATCCCCCCGTCAAACCCCCTCCAACCCCGTATCCCTAACATCCCCAATCCAGCGTCAAGAGCAATCCTTCTTGCCCCTTACAAATCCTTCTTCTGATCCTTCGCCACACCCACAAACAAATACGGCGCATCCTTCAACTCCAAACAATCCACCTTGATGCTCCCAGGGTCATTCCCATACTTGATATCCACGAACGTACAATCCGTACAGTCACTGTCCCTGCAGCCTCCGAACTGCGGCGGGTCGACGCTCTCAGGGGTCTGCGCCTGCGCGGCCAGTCCCGCGTGGTAGGCGTCGGCGTACGGACGGCCCAGGTTCACGCAGACGCTGCCGTTCGTGGGCTCCCAGGAGAAATTGATGTGGTTCTCCGCGTGCTGTGTGAGAGGACAGTTGCCGATGCCTTCGGTCGTGATGGTGCCGTCGTAACCTTGGTCGGTGGCGGAGGCGGCCATGGCGATGGCGAGGAGGGTGAGGAGGGTTTTGGTGAGGAAAGGCATTTTGGTTTGGTTTCTGGTGATTTGGAGGATTGTTTTGGTTGATTGATTGCGTTCTGGTGTTTCTTGATAATGAATTGAACTGACTCAACGAGGCGGACTGAGGGGGGTTTATATATTATTATTGACTAACTATATCAAATTCATCTATAGTGTCCAGTATCTACTAACCACCCCATACAGAGCAGCTAGTCCAACGAAGCTAGGCTATAAAATGAAGGATCGTCATTCAGGGTCTCAGATCCTCATATCAAGCTCACTACTGTTGGTTCATTATGTCGTTACAATTGGATAGATACCACAGTCTGGGTTGTCGGGGCCAAGGCGACAAGATTTCTTGCTTCACTCTACCCAGGCAGCAAAGATTCTGCCGTCTGTACAGACCCTATTGCACTACATCGCTTATCGTAGATTATGAACAGGGTCGGTGGTATGACATGGCGAGGGGAGATGGATACGGAGAAGCGGACTGCAGATTAGCGGGTTATTCCGTATTTGGGCATTGGGGGTTTCCTAGTTGGGGGCCTTGAATGGTGTTGCCTTGATGAGTAAGTTAGGGTTGTTGGTCGGTGTATGTAGACCGTGTCCTTGTCGGGTGTTTTGGCCCCAGTTGATCTCATTGATGATCATAACATAATAAATTCATTACCTGTTCACTATTCACTCGATGATCTGGCTTTTTGGTTACTTCAAAAGGAAACTGCTATATATACAAAAGGCATTAGACATATTATAGCCTTGCTGATTCTCTGCCGTCAAAAGTAGGCAACGACATCTGAAACTTATCCCACCGTGACGTGGATAGCATCGGTGCCGTGAGGTACGGCTCAACCGCCTCGTGGCGGTCTAGTTATTCCTCAATTCTAGGACAGAGGGCGTCCATGGCGTGATCTTCCATTTCTGCCTGCGCTGATCGATTAGCAGACAACGAGCAAACAAGATACAGTCTTACGCACATGACATTGATATGAGCAACAGTATCCCTTATAGCCATGTGGTCCTTGTGAACGCGCCAAAATTTGGGCGACAGGGCGACGGCATCTTGAGGTGTTAATTCTAAGGGGTGTTAAAATTGTGCGTATGTGCTGAGCGGTGGACTAACTATAATGCCTGCCAACGGCTTGGGCCCGAAGGTAGGAGCGTTCCAGGTGTTCGATCCGTGAAACTTCTTCATAATGATGTTGAAATAAAGAAGTTGATAAAAGAGGGAGGGTAGAAGGTGTTGGCGTGAGTTCTTGCTCTTCCAAAGTGGAAGTCATATTTCTGCATTGGAGGATAAATTTCTTGTGAGTTAACCCACCAATTCACCGCAGGAGTCAGTGGCGTAGATATAGCCTGCCAAATATCCCAAAAAGAAGTTTCGACGATCAAGCCCCATAAGTCGATGACGGTGCGAGAAAAGAGTTGCAAGAAGGAGAAATTCTTTCTGTCGGCAGCATAATCAGGTACTCCTCATCACGTGGCGGGGTGACCATGGAGATGCCAGCATCCAACCTATCTTGATAGATATGTCGGCATTTGGACCCAATATGTATGCCCTGTTGATACTTCCTGTGTATGGGAGGGGGGAGTCAAATATTCTAATGATGAACACTATAAGATTCAAGTCTATATCTAGTGAAATAAAAGCAATGTAAGTCGAATAAATTATTTACAAAAAATGAGCCACAGTTTATTCAAGAAGGGTAGATACCGACGGATGAAGTGTTCCTGAAGCAAAAAGTTCATGCGCTCGTGGTATCCATTCCACCATTGAGCAAGTGATATGTGTCTGCGGGTTCGTCTGGCCATCACAGGACGGTAATATCAAGCGAATAAATGAAGCTTGCTGCATGCAGGTTTCTGGTCTTCAACAATGAAGATGTCTCGAATTGAGCTATTCGACGCAAGACCTGGGGTTGTCGTACCAGGCTGAGAGTATAACGACGGCGATGCCTCCATGAGTCCTACCGTACCAAATTCTACTCACTCCGGAGCTAGAATGACGGCATCGACACGCTGCGCCAACTCAATCGATCTCTCCAACGTATTGATCTGGTTGCTGGTGAGGTTCCGGACCTCGCCACCAACCATACAGCTCATGTCCTGCTTCGTATCACCCTTCCACCATTCGGCATCGATCATCCAATTTGTCGGGATATCGTACACTTTCTCCATTGCTTGTATTCCCTTGTTCTTCAAGAGACTTCCATTCCACCACAGCAATTGATCCTTCGCATCGACGTGAGCGATGACGAAACTGCAAACCCTTGGCAAGTATCCATCCATATCGGCCCATCCAACGATCCCTCCATAATGCTGCGAGAACTCATAACCGGCCCCCGTGAGCTCCATGCCCATCCACCAGCTCTCCTTATCCCCGTATGTGATTTGGTATGTCACCTCTTCGCGCACTGCGTGGGTATTTTGCCAGCACACATGGAGCAAACCGACAAGGACATCAATTCGGCTCTTGTCCATGACAACCAGCCCCGAGTCACCCTCTTCAGCGTAGTCTTCGGTCCACACACGGGAAGAGCTCATTGCTGGACTCGGACGTCGGATCTGATCTCTCCACCATGCGTGGCGACTTGCAAACTGGTGTTTCCACAGAAGCCGGTCGTGGAAGAGGAGAGACCCCGAGCGAAGGAATGCGTCATGTTCGAAGAGCACTTCTGGGGGCTGGAAGAAGACAGCGTCGGAATCGGCGAGTATTACTCGCTCAAACCGCGAGGCCAGAGCGGCGAACGCCTTGATTGCCCACCCGCCGGACTGGAGCCTCAACGTGGTGTCATCGAAGATAGTCATGATATCCAGAAACTCGATTGGGGGACCATGTTCAGCCAAGCTGGATAGATACTCTCGGCTTTGTGACCTAAGATCGCGATCACCTGCATAGACGATTTGAATGGGCAGAGTGGAACCTAGGACGTAACGTAGAGAGCCGATGAGATGGGCGGCGAAGCGGAGCGTCTTGTCGCTGGTCGGAATGACGATACCTGAAGATCCAGCCTTGAAGGAGGCGCGAAGATCCGTAAAAGGTTGTTCTGACGGCTGTTGTCCCGGAGGTCTTTGAAGGAATGGAAACGAGGACAAGGCCACTCGGTTGACAGCAGCGAGGAGGAGGTCCCTGGTTGTAGGATCAGTTTTCTCAGCGTAAGCCAACCAGTCACGCAAGACCCGGCAGCGTCGTCCGAGCTCGCCAAATTTGCTTTCATATGGCTCCTCAATGGGATAGTCGATAAAGTACTGCGACACATCAGTTACCAGGTCAGAATCAATCACAGGCATCTGGATGATTGTCTGTTCCACACGGTCGGGGGGAGAGTCGGTAGTTGAAGCCTCATCGTAGTAAAGCGTATCGCCGTGGTCCATCGTTCCATTGTATGATGGCGTTTCGAGTTCCACGCTCTCTAGACGAGCTGTTGTCTGTGTTTTCGGGGAACGCAAGAGCAGTAGTGAGAGTACTATCATGGCCACCGCTGCCACCAGGATAGCCCGAAGGACTCGAGGGACCGTCAAGGGCCAAAAAGCGCTCATTGTGTGAAAAACAAACCCAGATCAACCCATTTTAAGAAAACAATGTTGAATAGAAACGGAGGAAGAGAGAGGGTTCCAAATGGACACCGAGACGGAACGGGCAGATACAAAATAAACCGTAGTAATTAAGAATAGCCTTCACAGGCTGACAGGCTTGGCTGCCTAAAGGGAATGAACCGATCCATCCGCGATAAAGAATGGGGCCAAGAGATCCTTCTCGTGGCAGGTTTTCTCTTCCGATGGTGTACGTCTTACGCATGCATGAGGCTACTGGACTTAGATTGGTGATAAGTCTGATTTGGCCCCATCACCACGCAAACTAGCGTTGCTAGTGCGCCGGCTGATTGGCTTGCTGCAAGACAATACAGGAGCTTAACTGAAGGCCGCGTAGAGGCCACACAATTCGAATGATAGATGATTGTTGACTGAAGACGCAATATGTTCAATGCCTAGGACTACATGGGTCAGTCAGATCTTGGGAAACTGAAGGCAACTTACAGTCTTGAACTTCTTTATTGCTGAGCAACATTTTCCCCGCGAAACCTGCTCGAGACAGGAGAGCAAATAGCCATTCAGCAAGGGCGTATCCGGGAGCTTACCAGAATTTTTATGCGGGTATTAAATTGAATTCCCAATACTTTCCTGTTGGCTGTACGGAGTATCTCACGGCTGTTCTAGGTGATCGTCAGATCAGCCCTGGTCGTGTTAGGTAATTCTTTCAACTGATCGATCATTAATACTCTTTTTCTCGTGTGCTGCTTCCGCTGCACTCGACAGTGAGAATTATGAAACCTTCAATTGAGGGTTATTTCGTGGATTGGTTGACCTCTCTAGGCCTGCGTATTCCTTTCCGGACCCAACTGTTGCTTTCTATCCAGATAGCCGGTAATACATAGGGGATGTCGCAATGGATGCGTAGAGTTTGGCCACTGAGGCGTTTTGGATATAGCTCATTCCGTCTAAGGAGATTAATTAAAGAGCCTATTGGGTCTAGAGTGCCCGGAGAGCAGAAGCCTAGTATAGCGGGGACCACGGCGAGAAAATCCATGCACTCCGAAGTGCAGTGATTGGACGAATTTCATTCATTCGTTGGTCCCATTTGCGAGGCTGAGAAAGCTTTGCTGCTCTTATTTATCGCCGCTGCCTTGTTGCCCTTTTCTCGGTTTGGCGAACCCTACGGAGTAGAGCGTGCAGTTTGCGGGGCGTTGACTTCTCGATCACGCTTGGTGTGCACTCTATGCCCACGTTATGATTCAACCTGAGGAGATGCGATCAACATAGTCCTTTGCCAGATTCCGGGATCTTCGCCCGGGAATACTGCGTAGTCATAAATGGAAGCCGTTTTCGCACTGCGATTAGTCGAAAAAGTCAATTGAGGCTAAGAATGGTGTGGATCCTTCCGACCGAGTCGGTACAGAGTAGATCGGACGATCGATAGACACTCTCATCATTTTAAGGCTCACAAGCTCACGACACCGGAGTACATTGTCCTCCGTAGGTTTGCCGTAAGAATCAAGAAGCGTCAGAATGAAACATATTCGTAGGGTGCATGCCATTCTTACTGGTGGTAGGGTCGTGAAAAACAACCCATTCCATGACGAACGCTAGCTGGTTGCTTAGCCCAGAAATACTGGCGGAAGGATAGCATGGTTCTAATACCCGTTGGATTCCTCTAGCGAAGTCCAGAAGAACAAAGTGCAAACAGGCAAGTCAGGTGAAGGCTATCCCGCTTTAGGAAGACTTGAGGGCTTCTTTATGCCATCGCTGACCGCCAATACCATTGAGCTACGAACAGGTACCGTAGAATCACGTTAATGGCCATAGAACTCTACAACCCAGTTCAGATTTATAATCAGCCTAGTAAGTAGAGTTGATTACTGGGACCTACTGGAGTATCTTTTTTTTGTATGTGTTTATCAAGGTTTCCGGGCCTGCTAGAGCTTCCGAGTGATCGGACGAATGTACATACCCTTCCACGCCCACGAGAGAAAGATGGCGCAGTGGTCCAGTCAGGTCATGTGCCGTCCGTCAAGGTACCCGGTCCGCTAAACCCAATTGAGGGCTTGGGCGGATGTGACGTCGCCAACACAGAATTATCCGGAATCCGCAGTACCTTCACAACAACTACCCCCCTCCTTGCGACGCGTGTGTTCACCGATTGAAAGACAGATCTGGTTATCGGCTCTGTTGGCGCTTCTCTGCGAAAAAGAGAGCACCAATGATTTCATCTTCTTTCCTTCCCTCCGCCGTTCTTCTCGCCGTCTGCGCCTCCGCGATCCCCGTGTCAGACCAGCAGCCTTTGGGCAGCGACTTTTTCATCGATGCGGACACTATCAGCGGACGGCCCTCCCGTGGGCTTGCAGGGCGCTTTTTGCATATAACTGGTACGGAAGTTTTTCAAATGCAACCTGACGATTGAAAAGTGCAGTCGCTGACTATCTGTCAGATTTACATCCAGACCTACACTACAAATCCGACACCGACCAGGATGATGCATGCCACCGCGGGGAAGGCTCGGCGGGATACTTCGGAGCTCAGGGGACGGAATGCGACTCTCCTTTCACGCTAATCAACGAAACTTTCCGATGGATACACCAGAATTTGAAGGATCAGGTTGATTTCGTCATTTGGACTGGAGATTCCGCCCGCCATGACAACGACGAAAGTATCCCTCGGACGGAGAATGAAGTTATTCAGCTGAACGACCTGACTGCGCACAAGTTCTACGAGGTGTTCCAGAAGAAAGATTCTCGCCGTGGTCTTTCGATTCCGGTCGTCCCCACCATCGGCAATAACGACATCATGCCGCACAACATCATGAAGGATGGCCCGAATCGGTGGACCAAAAGGTTTTCTGACGTGTGGTCCAAATTTATCCCCGAACATCAACGGCATTCATTCGTCGAAGGCGGCTGGTTCACATCGGAAGTGATTCCCGGCAAACTCGCGGTGATCAGCTTGAATACGATGTACTTTTTCGAGTCAAACTCTGCGGTTGATGGATGCAAATCCAAGTCGGAGCCGGGATTTGAGCATATGGAATGGCTCCGCGTACAGCTGAAGATTCTGCGATCTCGCAACATGAAGGCAATTTTGATCGGACATGTTCCCCCAGCGAGGTCGGGGACGAAACGGAGCTGGGATGAGACGTGCTGGCAGAAATATGCTCTTTGGGTCCACCAATTTCGAGACGTTATAGTCGGCAGTGCGTATGGCCATATGAACATTGATCACTTCATGCTACAAGACAGCCACAAAGTGAAAATCGTCGACACTAACGACGACCCGGAATCTTCGACTGCACCCGATGATCACTCGGATAAGTTTTCGGTCTCCTCTCGCTCAAGTTATCTCTCCAGCCTGAGAAAAGATTGGTCTAAAATGCCATCTCCGCCTAAGTCCAAGTCGAACAAGGCAGACTCTCTAGAGGAATGGGCCGATGATGACTCTCTTGTGCCGACTGGCGATGACCGCCATGTGCAAAAATCGAAGAAAAAGCGCTTTCTCAAGAAGATCGGCGGTCCTTTTGCGGAGAGATATAGCGTGTCGCTAGTATCGCCCAGCCTAGTACCGAACTATTTTCCTACCTTGCGGGTTGTAGAATACAATATCACGGGATTGGAGGATGTGACTGTTTGGAGCGATACGCAGGAGGAGCCTGTCGAGGTTGATTCGTCTTTGGATGATGACGACGATGCAGTCTCTACCGACAAGAAAAAGAAGAAGAAGAAGAAGGGAGGAAAGAAGAAGCCTCCTAATTTCAAAGTCCCGGAGCCCCCGTCAAAATCGGCTCCCCCAGGTCCAGCTTATTCTAACCAACCCTTTACATGGTTGAGTTACACCCAATACTTTGCCAACCTAACAAGGATTAATGAACAAGTGTCGAAAGCATCCGAGCAGTCGGACAATTCAAGCGTGACGGGGACCGGAAAAGGCAACTTTGACGACATCTTCTCCTTCGAGGTTGAATACGACACTAAGGACGACCATACCTACAAAATGAAAGACCTCACCGTCCGCAGCTTCTTCAAATTAGCCACGCGCATTGCGGAGAACTACTCGGACAAAAGCAGCAGTAACGAGATCGATGCGGAGGGAAAGAAGAAGAAAAAGAAAAAGTCCAAGAAGAACCGAGTATGGCGGGCGTTTCTGCAACGAGCGTTCGTCGGATATCTGGACGATGACGAACTTGACGACCTTGAGACATGACCCGTTCATCATTTTTTCTAAACCGTTTCCTTCGCCACGGGAGGACATGTCTCCAGCTATCAGATGACTACTAATGTAATATGCTACAGTCGAAACCTTTTGGATGTATATACACTTCATGTCTATTAATTCATCTTTTCTGAACTTTGTGACCTCAGATGGAAATATTATCCGTAGATACCATTACCATCGCGTATACCTCTTTCAGATCATTTCCATGAATAAAGCAGGTTCGAAGTCGGCCTGCTTTGACCTTTTCTGCGATACCCAGGCAATACAGGAGGGAATCCCCCACAACAGAAAGTCTAAGCCACTCAATACCCCTCCCGATAGCAAAGGCCCTGCAAGGGAAAGAATCCGAAGGTGGCGTCTTTCCCAACACAATCGACATCATTCTGGCGGTGAGAATTGGGACCAGATGAACCTTGAACTGAAGTTGGCAAGGCCAAGAGTCACTTCCCCACTGCTAGAGAAAACGGATTGTTGTATAGCATTATCCCCAAAGAGAAGGAAGGATTGATGTTGGGGCAGAATTACTCCGACTCCGCAAGACAACGGAAGACCCGACTTGGCGGTCAGCAGAGCGGTGTCGAACTGCCTCCCCATTCCGATCCCATCAATTCTAGACCGTCCGTCCTTCTCGCAACTCCGGGGATCGAGAAGCCTGCAACTCATTATTGCATTATGAATTCATGATACGAGGCTGCTGATATCATCGACATATCTTCAGGTTAATGGCTCTGTTGTATGATTCGTTGGGAAACTTCAACCCTCCACTCAATTGGACCAGTTCTCAGATGCCACGCTGGCAAATGTCTGCCAGCTGTCAGCGTCGCCTCCGTCCCGAGTCAATTCCTGCCGCCATCCACCCCCCATGCTAGGAAGCGCGCGGACGCTGAGCTCCAAACATTTGGGGTTTAGTCAATGAGACCGTCTCGACTCCGGCCTGGGTCAGGCACGGATATTCCGCCTGTCTTAAGCCCCAATTGCCATGTATTCCCGCCAAATGGGAGAGGCTGGTGCTCCTTGGTCCACCGTGCTATTCCTTTCTTATCATTCGCCTGGATCCAAAACTGCAAGGCAGGGAATTTCAGCATTCGGGCTCTGACACGTATCGAGCTAATCGATGTGCTGTCCCCCCGCCTCATTGCCACTGTCTTTTTCTTTGCTTGTCATTTTATTAAATTTTTCATTGTGTCTTGCTCCGTAATCTTGCTATTTATGATGATGATGGGATTCAAAATCCCGGGGTCCTACCACCGCTGTTCCTGCCCGATCCCTTCCGCCAGAAACAAAATTAAAAAAAAAAAGCAAAGAAAAAGTCTGACGGGCATTAACTAATATTTCAAACAGAGACCTAAGCCCAGATGTAATAATGAGGAGATGCTGGTCCTCAGATCACTTTAATTAGGGCGACAGACGGCCGCAGTGATCATCCACTTTTACTGTGCCAGGGGCAATTCCATTCGAACAGACCAATTTTCCTTGCATCATCCGTTTCTCACTACTACATTACTCTGCTGCTCTGCTACTATTACTGTTATTATCCTTACCATTCCATCGCACAGCAGGAACGCCCGTTCGCTTCTATCCATTGTGGCTGAAATTGTGCCTTGGATGAAACCTCGTTTTCCGGCGGTGGAAATAATGACCTTCGGGTTTCCTACCTCCCATTAATCTTAATCAATTCCTAGGTCACTACTAGCACTTGCAGGCAAAGAGGGCCAGACTAACACCTTGCGACTGAAGTTGCACGCACAATGCATCAACGCTGTCTGCTTCAAAATCACGAGCACCTCACCGTCCCCCTTTCCGCAATTGACTGCTCCATTTTGTGTGCCTTGCATTGCTAGTCGTTCTGCCCCATCAGTCGCTTGTTTTGATATCCTGCATTTCCGTACCGCACCGATTGCTCCAAAATTGCCGTGCTACTCTGCGTTGGTTAATAGGGTTTGCTGGTTTATTTTATTTTTATTTTATCTTGCGTGAAGCTTTCTGACTGTGCACTGTACTTTGCAATCTGACTCAAGGGAAGAGACAGAACCTGACATATGTAACATATCCGATCTCTCGATTGGAATTGGTGGCCTTCTGATTTTCAAACGCTCGCGTTTGACTGCTAAATTCTCCGGTTTGGTTTGAAAGCGACTTTTTTGACACTACAGAAACGGAAAAAAAAAAAAAAAAAAGGAGAATAGACACGACGAACAAACGCTCGATCGGATTCCCGCCTGCTCAATCTTACTGTCGACCCCGAAAGCCAACTAAAAATAAAGGACGAACCTGCGATTAGGCGCTCTCGCATCGAGCATGGGGCCCTGCGGCGTTTAAAATCAGCTGCATCTTGCCTTGTTATTCGTTTGCGCGCGTTTCCGAGGTAAGCTAACGGTTTTCTCTGTCTCACATTGAGTCTCCATCAGCTGTGTCTGAGATGGGTCGAAGCGCAGTTCTTCGGTCTGTTAAAAACATGTTGCCCAGCTTCGGAGGAGTCGATCACTTGCATCTTTTCCGACGTACTGGTTACACTGGAATTGTTCATATTGACTTATCTTATTTCCCCTACTTTTGACGATCCCTCACCTCGACGCCCTAATTCGCCATGGAGAAGGCTGACTTCAATGGCAATTGCCCTATCATAGACCCCGAATCGCTCGCTGTGTGGATGGCTTCCTCCGAAGTTGACCAGAAGGCCTTGGGCAACTTCGCGGCCATGACCAGCCTCGAAAGCCCGTTTCTTTCCGCCGTACTGTACAAAATGCTGGGGCTTTCGGTGATGCTCTCGAAAAAGCTTCTTCGTGCACGACGGCTACGACGACTAGATCCTACCCGTGAAACTAAATCACTTCAGCTGTACCATCACATCATATGGCTCTCCCGCGAGGGCCTACTAATGCTTGAGGGATTCATCTTCCCCCTCATCGATAAATACATGGAATTGAAGATTCTGGCCTACAAACTCAGGGCCTCGTTCTACCACATATTCGTCTTATTTCACAACCAACCGGCCGTCCATTCTCCGGGGATCGCCAGCAGTCGGAGCGACGTCACCGTGCCTAATGGGACTGCCGATGCAGCATCACCGACGAAGGAGCTCAGCTCGAGGTTCTCATTTAAATCGAAACCAGAAAACCTAACCGTCCCCAACACCCCGACCTCTGCGGCGGGGAATGCACCTCGGAGGAAATTGACGCAGGTACCCCCTGGGCTGGCACCTGTCCTACTTCCCCAGTCAGCATCTTCATTCCTGCTGCCCGTTCTCGATTACACTACCACTGCGACCGCATGTTTCAACCAAGCTTCCGTTCTGGCCGAACGGTTTCTTCCCGGATCCCACCCGCTGCGTCTATCCATCAAACTCGAATACGCTGCCTATTTGTACGACTGCCTCCATGATTCGAATGCGTGCCGACGACTCGCCAAACAGGCCATTGCCGATGTATATAATGCGCAGGAGGGAATGGACGATGAAAGTTTCGAGGATGCTGCGGAGATCGTAGGAATTTTGGGCAAGATGGTCAAACGGGGCGGCAAAACCAGCAGCGCCGGCAGCAGCACCACACCGTCGGGGACGCTTCGGGCGGAAAGTTCGAGGAGCGGCGACAGTCGAACGCCACCCATCAAGAAGGCGAACTCCAAAAAGTCCGAGCGGCAGAAGAACAGCGGTCAATTGCCCCCTGCCCTGCCCAATCCGACCATGATGAATCCCATATGACCCTTAAACACCGAACCTTGAGATCCGAGGTTATGGATGCGAGCGAGTGTATATACATTTTAATGAATGATGAGATCTGTATGGATGAAAAGCTCTGGCATTATTTTAAATCTGTCTGTCATGCTACTCGATATCGTATCATATCACATCATGCCAGACCGATGATAACGTATCGTACCGTGATTCATGATTTTCGAAGATAGGGCATCTTGGCCGGCAGAATGCAACCACGGCAGCCTAAGGTATCCATCTACCAAAGGCGGTCGACCGCGAAACCCTCACCGGAAATGGTTTCAATTTCCACTCTTCCACGATCTCTCGTGAACGCAATCCGGCTAAAATCACTAGGCCAACCGCTAATGAGCGACTAACGATTTAGTTCGGATTAATCAACCATGCATGCATGCACGTTCAGGGAGACCCTCTGCCCGCTCATCTGGCTTCCATTGATATTTCACCTTTTCCCGTCTTCTGCTTGGCTGTCGCCCATCCTCTCTTGACTTGGCAACATCCGCTTGCGACTGGTTACTGTGAGCTACCACAGTACCACTGCTACCACAGGTGTTATACGTCATTGCCCGCTGATCCATCCTCGCAACGTTCGACTGTTGAGATATCCTCATCGGCAGAGGTAAAATCAGGTTTATTTCTGGATCGGTTCTCTCCACTTCTCGTTGCTGGGGATCATCTCTTCAGCCTTCCAATTTTCCAGGCCGTTCCTACTACTCCGGACACTTTCTCTTCTCCCGACCATCCCGACCGCCTGCGAAAAGCGATAAGACAAGGGAAGGAAAGAAAAAAAAAAAGAAAAAAAAAATCATCTACCCCCCGACCACCGGAGGCTGCCTTGCCCCAGAAACCAACCAACTGCACGAGGCTTGTTGCAGTGCACGTACGCAATACATGCAGATTGTCCCATCCCACCTTTTGTTTTGATCGACTCTTATCTACACCTTTTTTTTTTTCCTTTGCTGCCTTGCCCCTCTTCTGGCGATGAAGCTATGAATTTTGTCTGCCTGTTGCGTCCTCGGAAGCTACTTATCACCTCGGATCTCTTGGACATTGGCCTTGGGCAAAGGTCTTTGAATGTGGATGATGCGGTCGGGGATTCCTAAACCTGGCGCAATTCCGTTTCTTGCTCTTTTGGTGTTTTCGCTATTGAGTTTGGTTCCGTCTTTGGCGAAAGAGTGGGATCTGTATAACCTGCAGGTGGGATACATCGGCTATCAGCGGCATGAAGCTCGACGTACGTTTTATCTCCGGTCCGACTACGGTCGGAATGTTGGCTAACTGGATGACGTTTGTTATAGAAGCTCCACGAGTTAAGGATGATTCGATCGATATCTGGTCGAGGTTGCGCACATCCCGCGGTCGATGCCAATCGTGGATGATCGATGATGGGTCCTGTCAACCGCCTCCCCCGCGACATGCCGGTCTTGATACGCCTCATCGGAATTCCTTCGAAGCAGCTACCATATTCGATGACTCGGCTCCGTACGTCGACGGACCATCGACTTTGACTCGAGGGGTTCGAGCATTCAAAGCGCTTGTCAAACAATTGGATAGCCGCCCGGCTCCTCCGCTAGACCCCACGGACAACACCTGCGAAACAATACCTACGCGCCTTACCCCCGCGTTCTCAAATTCCTCGATATCTCCCGTACCACTTGATCACGAAAATACCCTCCCTATACTGAGCGACGATACGATTCCGGCGCCTCAACCTGGTTGGCACATGCGTTTCCGAGAATCCTGGCAGCAGGCCTGCCGCGTTGGGAACGACTATCTAGAAAAGTTCACCAAGTATCAATTGAGGGAAAAAGCAGTGCAGTCACCTGTTCCTTCCGCCGACAAACCCTCCGAATCGCAGTCGACACCACCCAGCACACCGTCTGAGGAATTTGTTTCCGAAACAAGCCTTGCGAACGGCAGCAGTGTGGATCCCGGCGCACCGAGGATTCCGTCGCGAGTGTTATCGACACAACCGCCTAATCCCACGGTGACTACTGCCGGCCAGTCCAAAAACACCGGGTTCGGACAAGACTCGGAGCATATGCGCGGGAGCTGTATGGCGATTGTGATCGCCCTGGTTGCTGGCGTCATGTGGTTCTAACCGTATCCTCGAGGCTTGATCTCGGCCTTTTATACGAGTATGGAATATCCACTATTTGGACATTCTAACCTTCTACGACTTCCTACTTCAGTGGTCCTGGCGATGGCGTTCGATTCTTGTGATTTCTATCTGGTTTATATGGTTCCTCTGTTCAGTGAAACAGAATTCCCGTCGTCGACGGGCTGGTTATGAACTGCCGGCCACATATTCTTTTTTCGTGTACGTACCTGTTATGCGGCCTTTGACAGGCCATGTTATGTTTTATGATCGCCGGTTTGGGAGGACATAGGGGCGGTTGGCTTGGGATACTGGCAGTTGGCTGCACAGTTACTTATTACAATACTATATAATGTTTGTTATTCATATATACTATGGCATGTCTATATACACGGAGTTATGCTCCAGACTTCACTTCACGACGCATGCGTTTCTGCCCAATCCTCAGGCAAGCGCAGATGTTTCGGCAACACATACTGCCCCAAACAACTCCCCGGTGTCGAACACCGCAGCCCACACCGGCCATACAACCGACAATAGCACTCCTCAGCCGACGGACACGCCTTGCGATTCAGTTCTCCAAGATCCACTCCCGCCCCATCCCGCTTCATGAACAAGATATGCCAGATATACGAGATGATCCTGCCCGCCACGCGATCGTCCTTTGGCGCCGCGCCTCTCCTCCCATCCATCCCGTCCAACAACCACTGCCTCAACGCTACATACTCCTCGCGCGAATGCTGCCACACGCCGTCCCTACTAACCGCGAACTGCGCACAGCATTGCGCCCGGACCGTATCTGTCCGGCCCAGTCGACTCCCCATCCCCATCCCCATCCCTACATCCCCCGATGGGCCAAAAATCTCCTCCAACGCCCCCGGCAGTCCCCGATCCGACACCGTCCTGGCACTCCACGGCTGCAACACCGCCTGGACACTATTCTCCAAACTCCCCTGCGGCCCCGCGGCAGGGGAACAGGTACTCAGGCTCCAATCGCAGCGCAGATTATGGTATCCGGAGGCGTGCAGGGCGAAGGGCTGATTCAGGCTCTTTAGCAGGGACAAGTTATCGTAGTGAGGGTCGTCGTTGTGCCAGGCGAAGCGCGAGCCGTGGATAAACACCGCCCCCGACGATGGGATCGTGGCGTAGTTGTCGATAAGGAAGGTTAGGTAGGTGATTGCTTCGTGGGCGCGGTTTGTCGGGACTTGTAGATATCCTGCATATTCTGAGGGAGTGTTTGATGAGGGGTTGCGGGGGTGAATGTCGGTGTCGGTGTTAGGGTCTGTGTTGGTGTTTTTCTTCTCGACGGTCGAGGTGGACGTTGATGTTGAAGTTGAGATATCGATATGGTAGACACAAACCTGAAACTTCCCCCTCAATGCATCCAACCACCCCGTCTCCCCATCGCTATCGACATGCGAAACCACCAGCGCCGGACGCCCCGATTCGTCAAGCCCCGGACAGACGCCGTTCGCGGCCGGGAGGGTCGTTGCGCGCGTGCGGTACCGGATGCGATCCCAGGCGAAAAGCTTATGCGGGGATTGAGGACGGTTTAGGAAGCAGATTAGGCCGAGGATGAGGAGGAGGATGAGGAAGTGGGTGGCTGTTTTTTGGGTGCGGCGGCGCATCGTTGGGAATCCCTTGTTCTTGGGTGGGGGTTGAGGGTGAGGGTGAGGGTGAGGGTGAGGTTTGTTTCGCGGTAGTGAGAGTAGGTAGGGTGTTCGTTGGGTCGTTAGGGTCGTGATTTGTGCGTCGTTATCATGTTTGTTTGCAAGGGGGAGTTATTTCATTAGGTGGGTTAGGTTATATCGGAGAGAGGGCGAAGAATGGAAAGACAGAAAGAAGATTCCGAGTGGAGGGCCGAAGCATCCGAAGAACAGCGACTAAGAGTGAACTAACCTACTAAACTACGATTAATAGCTCTCCACCTTTCCTTTACCTTTGACTTTTGCCTCACGTTTGAATGACACGCCTTGAACTAACTATGTTTCATGCATTCCCCACAGTTCAAGTGCATACTTCCCTGTATACATCATCGTCTGACAAGCTCAAATGCCCAGGCTTCTCGGCGGCGTCGGATTCGCTGGCGCGGGTTTGTGGTGCCGCGGAGGCGTTCGTCGGTCGTTTTGGGTGGGTTAATTAATGATATAGAAGATCCTCTGAGGGAATTGAATATTGTGTAATTTTTGGAGTGACTTAAGCTAGAACTGAATGGGTTGGTTTAATTGTATGGACAAGTTTGCCAAGCGGAGTTGTCTCTCTCCTGAGGCAACCGAAGTATGGAACTGAAGGCCAATATTCAACTCTACCAACCCTCGAATTTCCACAAAAGGACAGTAGCAGATATTCTTGAGATGATCATCGCAAAGAAGATATTTCCTTTAGAAACATAAATAGTTCCAAACCAAACCGGCTCTCTTGTCTTTTCCATTCTCTCTTGTATACATAAGGAAGTATGCAAACCAAGACCCGATGTACCTATACTACCGGTGGTTGAGAGCCGAGTAACACATCCATTTACTTTCATCCTAAATCTTGACACCCTAAACTTTGCATAGAAACCATGTCCGTGATCTGCATTACTGACAATGATTTATCATAAAAGATGATCCTAAAAGAGTAGGCCATGAGCCAAAATCAATTGTTTCCGACTGCAGCAAACACCAAGGCGCGCACGGGCCACATGTCAACAAAGCGTCATCCCTTGCGCCTCGCCAGCTTCTCCGTCCGCCCATCCTCGCTCCCCCATTAGCCCGTCGCCCTTTGCGCTTCGGCCTGCAAATGATGATCCCGGCTCACGTGGCAGGCTTCGAGACTGACATCGGCTCTCTAAAATGAAGCCTTTCGACCCGGCTTGCGATCGCTGCCGCATCCAAAAGAGAAGGTGTGATCGCGTCAAACCAGGTACTGATACCCCACAGGTCCTGTATAAGGCCCGATGGTTAACCGCTCCTGTAGCATGTCAGCGATGCATCAGCACAGGTTGGTCTGACTCCTGTTCCTACCGGACAGAGGAGCAGACTCCGTCGCAGACCCGGTGCGTTTCTTGTATCACTCGAGTGCGCTCCGTGCGCTAACCTCATCAGGAATCCCAAGCGCGTGAAGACGCATCATCCGCGGCCTTCTCCTATGGTTGTGATCAAATCGCCATCTGATGTGGGATCGTATACAACCGAGGGTCTCTCTAGTAGCGTTGATTCGGTTGGTGATGATGCCTCGCGGTCGGCCAAGGCAGTCTCTGAACATGATGGGCAACACAATCCCGTCGTCATCGATTTGTCTTCATCACCCTCAGATGAAAGCTTTCATACGGCTATTCTGCCTCAGAATTCTCCCTCTGCAATCCGCACCTCTGCAACTCGCAATCGGGAGTCCCGACCTTCCCGGCCAACGGGACAGAAGGGGGAGATTCATGAGCAGATAAGACAGCTGATACATGATGGAATTGGAGAAGACTCCCCGTTAGCACGACGGGGCTTAGACTGCTCTGATCGCCTTCTCTCTCTCGTCCACGATCCAAAGTTCCGCCAGTCTTCCGAACAAATATCCCCCGATCTCGCGGACCGTCTCGTGGCCGCCTATCTGACCAATGAGTATGTGAATCTGCCGATTTTCGATCTGGAGCAATTCCGCTTGTCGTACAATGCGATCCGAATAGGACGGAATATAGCCGCGGGGCCTACTCCGTTCCACGGCCTCCTGGTTACAATCTTTAGTCTCTCCGGACTGTGCTGGCACGACGTCGGGGAGACAGATATTGCGTCCTTGTTTAATTACGGGCAGTCGGTCTCTCAAGATTTGGACTCTCGCAGCACGCCATCGGAGCGAGCCCAATCCTGTATCCTACAGAGCCAGTATCTTTATGCGAGTGGAAGCCCAAGGGCGGCTTTGATCTCGATTAGTTTCGCGATTCGAATTGCACAGGTTCAAGGCTTGGAAGATCGGACGCGCGATCGACACGCCCGCCCGAGACGAGACCAAGAGCTGGTCCGAAGAATCTGGCATAGCGCCATGCTTCTGGAGCGCATGATTGCGTTCCAATTGCGACTATCTCCACAGACTTCTCAATCGCCTGGTGTGCCGCTGCCTACGCATAAGGACACCGACTACGCCGATGTAATCTCGAAGGTAATTTCCTCACCCGACGAGGAGCGTGCATCCATCATTGATTTCTTGGCGGCCTGTGTTCGACTCTACGATCATGTGGAAGATATCTTGACGTGGGAGGAGGAAACACACATGCGGCAGGGAAGCTGTGCTGCGAAAAAGCTCCTTTGCTTAAATTTCAGCTCGTTTGTTCATTTGGATGGTGCGTTGTACCAATGGCAGACATCCCTTTCTCCATTACTGCAGAAGCCTGGACGGCCTACCCATCCTATAATTCATCGCCAGCGCAATGTCCTCCGCGCGCGCTATCTCTACGTTCGCCTAAGACTCTACCGGCCCCTTCTAATACTAGGACTGGCAGCCTGTGAGAAGTGCAGCTGCCAAGTCGGCGGTGACCCTCATTTCGTGTTGAAGGAATCCTCCCCCGAATGTCCAATCGCGCTCACCGTGGTCCGAGATTCCTCTTTCAAGTGCATTGCGGCGGCGCTGGAGCTTCTGAATCTCTGTGAGCACGAGCAAGAATCAATGCCTCCCTGCTGGGAGATCCTAGACTATCTATACGTTTGCGCGACCGTTTTTCTCGCCGCCCAAACTTGTCCTTTCGTCACCAATGTTTCGCACGATCAGCCCGACCCGGAAGAGATGGAATTATCGCTGAGTCGTGTTCTCACGCTTCTCGAAAAATACCAAAGTATGCAGTCCAGCGACCGAATCTATGACATTGCACAGCGGTGTCGACGTACCCTCGAAAGCGTATCGGGAATAATCGAGGGGTCGGACGAGGCGGCCGTTTTCGACGAGGATAACTCTCGTCGTATCCTTGAGCGCATGAATATATGCTCCCCCAACAGTCAAGGCGAGAGTATGCAAGATGACTCTAGTCGACTTAAACTCTTTGGTTGGTTGAGCAGTTTGCCTAATGATTTGACAGGAGAGTTGGAATAATGTGAATAATCCGATACCCTGTGAAGATGTCTGTGTGTTGTTTCTCTTTTTCTGTCTTTACTTTGGTTTTGGCAGTGCGCATGTCGATGCCAACACGAGGTGGTGTTGAGTCCAAGCCCATAACACCGGCGCCTCTCGGATTCGAACCAATCTCTCTTCCCCACGCTTCAGATTCACCTCGCGATCCACTTCGGGCTATCATTGCAACAAGCTTCATGTCTCTCGCTCCTTTCTTTTCCGTCTGTTTCCCAGGGATCTTCTTCCATTCCACCTTCTTCTGACCCTCTTTCTTTTGTTTTACGCGTCCCTGAAATAGCTATACCGCTACAGATCATTCACCATGCAAGCCATGCAAGCCTCCATTCGTCTCCAGAACGCCCTCCGCACCGAACGCGGCCTGACCTTGGGTGTCTGGCAGATGCTGCCCGGTGCCAACCATGCTCGGTTTATGACTCGGACGCGATACGACTGGATTTGCGTGAATATGGAGCATGGGAACATTGCCGGTATGTCTACTCTGGTCTGAATCGAGATCAGGATTGAGATTGGGTCTAACAGAGAGTAGATTGGCAGATACACGAGGCTGTCGCCGCTATTGCGGTCACGGGAACGAGTCTGATCGTGCGAATTGCGGCTAATGAGAGTGGATAGTGAAGAGTATATTTACCTACATTGACTGTTTGGCTAGGTATGGCTAATAGTATCTAGGGGCTTTGGATTCCGGCGCTCACGGCATCGTCGTCCCCCTACTTTACACTGCGGACGATGCCCACAGACTGGCCGAGTCGGCCAAGTTCCCGCCCGTTGGTCGGAGAGGTTTCGGTAGCCCGTTCGCCATGGGTTCGACCGGCGGAGTCACCGGGATTGAGTACCTGCAGCATGCGAACGATGCCCTGCTCACCATCGTTCAGATCGAGACCAAGGAGGCGCTTGAGAATGTGGGTTGTTGAGTCGAGATAACTCGTTGGTACTCTGCTAATGAGAGAACAGGTTGAGGGGATCGCGAAGGTTCCCGGTATTGATGTCTTCTTTATCGGACTCTGGGATTTAGGCAACAACATCGGCCGTCCGGTCCTCGGCGCGTTCCACGACGACCCGAGCGCCGCTATCGAGCGCATTCGTAAGGCGGCCGTCGACAATGGCAAGCGAGCGTGTATTTACTGCGTTGGCGGAGAGGCCGCGAAGAAGTATGCCGACCAGGGCTTCCACATGGTATGTTTGTCTGTTCGGATACCGATGCCGTCGCCCTCCCGACCTTCCTGTCCAATGCACTGGAGACCGCCAAGTGCACCAAGACGGATGCCGTCTCATGATTTCCCACATGTACTGTACATATTTCTAGCGTGTCCAATTAATTGTCCATTGCATCTGTGTCCCGATCTCCCGGTCTGAGAGTGTATTACTGAGAGCTCTTCTCAGCTTCGTTCACTAGATTCTCCACCTCCTGCTCCGTCCACCGGTGGAACAGCTTCTTCGGATCGGACAGGTCGGTGGCCTGCGGCCCCTTGACGGACTGCACGTGCAGCACCGGCACGTCGTAGTCGTAGACATCCTTCCACTGTTTGTTCTCCGGTAGCTGAATATCCGTCTCGGCGTAGTCGAAGGGGAGACGCTTGTGCAGCTGCGTCACGGTATGTTTGGCGGTGTCGCAGAGACCGCAGCCGGCGCGGGTGAAGAGCGTGACGCGAGCGGCCTGGGCGAGACGGAGAGTGGGAAACATATTGAGCAATTGAAGTCAAGCCTGCTCGGATTGTATGATATGGAGATATGGAAAGAACAGACTAGTGGACGGTGAACCACTGAAGAATTGACTGTTGACAATTGATGGTTGACGGTGGACAAACACGACGAATTATGGAACCTTCGAGCTCCCCCGGACTAAGCCTAATCGGGGCGCCTCGACGGAAGTATTTCTGCGTCTTCCCTGGACTTTTCTATCTTCGCCGATCAGCTTCCCCCGCCTTCTGTCGCTATTGATTCATACTGGCTTTCTTTTTTTGGACATCCTGTATCTTGTCCCTGACACTCTGCCGACTGCCTGATCCCAACTTCCCACGATGACGTCCAAGTGTGTGCACAAAGGTTGCGGGAAGGAGTTCACCGACCCCGAGGAGCCCTGCGTCTATCATCCTGGGCCCCCGGTGTTCCACGAGGGACAGAAGGGTAAGTTCCAAGGACCTTGGTGTACAAGCTCCTTCACCTTGGGAGCCATCTACTCCATATCCCTCATGACATTCGCCCAACCACCCATCCCTCCTCCAACTAACAACCGCCAGGCTGGAAATGCTGCAAACCCCGCGTCCTGACCTTCGAAGAATTCCTCTCCATCCCGCCCTGCACGACAGCCAAACACTCCACCGTCGACGACACCCCAGCCCCGGAGCCCTCGAAGACGCCTGCCCCCGAGGAAGCCTCCTCGACGCCCGTGCCCGCGCCGGTGCCCGAACGCGGCGTCAAGCCCATCCATTCGCCCGCGCTTGCCCCGCCCTCGAACCCGCCCTCCCCCGCGCCCGCCCAAGACGAGACCGAGTTCTCGGACGACGATAGCCTCGACATCCCTGCCAACGCGACCTGTCGGCGGAGAGGCTGCAATGCTACCTACGAGGGCCCTGCGGCGTCGCGCGACGCTGAGAACTGCGTTCATCATCCCGGACAGCCGGTGTTTCATGAGGGGAGCAAGGGTTGGTCGTGCTGTAAGAAGCGCGTGTTGGAGTTTGATGAGTTCTTGAAGATTCAAGGGTGTAAGGAGCGACGGAGGCATTTGTTCGTGGGGAGGGGCAAGCCGGCGGGCGAGGAGAAGGTGGATACTGTGAGGTGAGTTCGAAGGCTTTTCTCTATTCCCTCTCTCTATCTGGAGATAGGACATCTATGATGTCTGGTCGCGGGATGGGAGATCTATAACGAACTCTCCATCGGCATAGAGAACATCAGCTAAACTAACTCGCAACGCACAGGAACGATTTCTACCAAACAGCCTCCTCCGTCAACGTCTCGCTCTACCTCAAGAAAATCGACAAGACCAGGGCCAAGGTCGAGTTCTCCACGAACGCCATCACCTTCGACCTGCCGACGACCGACAACAAACGCTACACCGACACCTACTCGCTGTTCGCGCCGATCGACGCCGAAAAGTCGCAGTTCCGCGTGCTGGGCACTAAGCTTGAGCTGACCCTGGTCAAGGCGGACGGGACCAGCTGGCCGGTGCTGCGCAGCGACGATAAGTGGTCTGGGGAGAGGATTCAGATTGGTAATGCTGGGCGGGCTTGATTGGTTTCTACGGAGGGAGTAGGTCGAGGGCAATGAGAAAATACGAATGGAATATGAATAGAGATGAAGATATATATGATGTTGACATTGTTTGATAATGAGTTGTGCATGCAAAAGGTGTGACATGTACCAGACAAGACAGACCAGAAAATCAAGATCCTACAGACAGCACCACTAAACGATAAATGATAGAGCGAGATTGAGCAAAAAAAGCCAGCAATAAACAAAACCACCGCACACATAAATGCAGCGACAAGAAAATTGCCAACATAAAAAAAGGGAATGTCACGCCTCCTCCACAGCTAACGCGCATGGGGATCTTCTCTTGCGAGATGAAACCCTAGCATAGCCATAGTTTGTAAGGGAAAAAGGAAGACGCAAGGTCGTTCTGCGAAGCTGGGAACGGAAGGAAACCCATAGAGAAAAATCCCAAACAAGATAACCCTCAGCGAGCCGTACTTTGACGGAGCTCCGGTAAGATTTACTTATGGTAGAGTAAACCGCTACTGATGATGGAGAAAGAAAAGAAAAAAAAGAGAAGGAAAAGAGAGGGCGGCGGTGGAGGGCTTATGTAGGGGAGAAGGGGTGGGCCAGCTAGTGGGGTTCGGGACTAGTGAGTTGCCGAGGACGGTGGTTGGTAGGGTTAGGGCTGGAGGATCCAGGTGATTGAGAGAGCGAGAGAGCACGTGACTATGCCAAGAACAATAGGCAACAGGTCACATGGTTGAGAATCACATGTGAATGGTTGAGAGGGGTGGCTACATCGGGTTAGCGGCGTCCGGTCGTTATTCCGCTTTGCCGCTTGTTTCTGTCGATCCCGATGCTGGAGGTACTCTGTATGCGCATTATTGCGTAGGAGGCCACCCATGCAGAGTCCGGTGGGAGGTGCTACACACTGTATGTTCTCATATACCCTCGCCAATATGCTCGGCCAATACCACCTCATATTATATCCCAATGCAGGCACAATTGAGTTCTGACTGGCGTAGCTGGTATCCACGTGAGCCTGCCCTACGGACAGAGATAGGGAACCGATAAGTGCCTGGCCTGGATTCCGAGGTGGCAACGGCGGTGCCTCAGGCCCTTTTAACAGCCAAGGAGGGGAAGGCGTCAGCGGGGCGAGTATTTTTTAGCTTTCGGCCAATCAGGGCCCTGCAGCGCACGAGACCGTCTCGACCATCGCTCGCCCTCGCCTTCTTCTCCTCCATCTTTCTCTTTTCTCCCTCACTTCTGGCTTCCATGTGGTGACCTTCGCTGAGAAATAATTGCCGGTCAATTTGTCTCTTTTGTCTGTTGGCGAAAATTTCACCAAAACTTTGGTCTCAAAAGTCTAGAGCTTGTTCTCCCAAGGTACGAGAAATGTTTACCCACTTCCCTTCCCCCTTTCATTCTCGGCGGCATTAACTGATGGTTTGGCCGCGCTAGCTGTTGCGGAAATTTATTTCCCTTGGTTTTCTTCCCTTCTTTTTTGCCGTCTCCCCTCCTGACGACTCCCTCGTTCGATTCCACCGTCGCCATGGGTTCGATAAACGGATCGCCCGACTCGTTGCGCTACATTGCGCAATCCTACAACCATGCCGATTCGCAAGCCTCCGCCTTGAGGCTCATCCTCACGCTGAACCCGCACTGGGGAGGCCCGGAGAATCAGATCGAGTTCGTACGATTCACGGACGGTATCACCAACACAGTGCGTCTAGTCGCATTCCTGGAGACAAAGAAGAGACAATCCAGTGCGCTAACCCGCCGACTAACAACGACAGCTTCTCAAAATCATCAATCGCAAGCCTGGCTTGACCGAGGAACAAATAGACCACGAAGCAGTACTGATGAGAGCGTATGGTAACCACACAGAGATTATCATAGACCGTGAAAGTATGCCTACTACCGCCGGGATCTCTCTCCCTCTGTCCTTTGCCCATTGCGACAACTTTGCTGAGTAGTACTTTGTTGTGTTCTATAGGAGAAACGAAGTCCCACGCGCTCCTCGCTAGCTACGGCCTCGCCCCTCGCCTGCTCGCTCGCTTCCAGAACGGTCTGCTGTATCGGTTCATTCGGGGTCGCCCCGCGACTCACGAGGACCTGGTGAAGCCTTCCATCTGGCGAGGCGTTGCTCGGAGGTTGGCACAATGGCATGCCGTGCTTCCTATTTCCGAAGCTGCTGCTGCCACTTCAAACGGGTCTGTGGAGGACGAGAAGCCCATCATGCACCATGTAGATGTGGAGCAGCAGTCGGAGAAGGACGATCTGGTCCCAGTCACTCCGAGACAGCCAGCCCCCAACACGTGGACGGTCCTTCAGAAATGGATCCGGGCTCTTCCCACTACGACGGATGAGCAGCGGCAGCGGAGGCTCGACTTACAGAAGGAGCTCCAACGGGTCGTCAAGGAATTCGACAACGGCAAGGGTCTCGGTGAAAACGGGGTACGTAGAGGTTTTCATCGCATATTCCGAGGACTGGACTGACAATTACGGGTTAGCTTGTATTTGCCCACTGCGACCTTCTCTGCGCCAACGTCATCGCCGCGCCGTCGAAAGAGGAGTCATCGTCCGATGAGGCGACAACCGTACACTTTATCGATTACGAGTATGCGACGCCATCGCCGGCGAGCTTCGACATTGCCAACCACTTCGCCGAATGGGCCGGTTACGACTGCGACTATAATATGGTGCCGACGCGCTCGGTGCGCCGCCAGTTCTTGACCGAATACGTGAAAAGCTACAGCCACCACCGAGGACTGCCGGAATCCTCTCAACCGGACATTGTTGATCAGCTGTGCCGAGACGTTGATCGATACCGTGGTATCCCCGGTCTCTACTGGTTTGTGTCTCCATCCTCCTGTCTTCCACGTCAACTAACTCGAGAACAGGGGCACCTGGGCTCTCATCCAGGCTCAAATCTCACAAATCGACTTCGATTACGCCTCGTACGCCGAACTCCGTCTAGGAGAATATTATGCCTGGCGTCGCGAAGTGGAGGGGACTCGCGCCCAGGCGGGCGAGGAGATGCCTCTTCGCGAGCGACGCTGGGCTCAAGAAGCCTAATCCTCCTCCCCCATATCCTCTCTACACATAATACCACACATACACCCTACCCTACCTACCTACACTACTCTACAACCCCCATACAGACACAAAACACACACCCTACCGTGTATATAGATCGCGTGATTAATATCCCCTGATAATTCAACAGCGAGCGAGCGAGCAAGCGACAACAAACCAAGCAAGCGTGCATGCATACTGTTACTGCTACTTACATACTTGTTCACAGTGCCTACTCATAACCCTGAGCGCCTCACTTCCCACACGCGACTTGATCTTAACACACCCTACGCACTAAACTATCTCTTGATGTATCAATTTCGTCATCTCAAGGATTTCAACACTACTCTTTGAGATGTAAGAGGACGAGCGAGAAGCCAAACGCGACCAGAACCAGACCAGAAGCAGCAGGGAAAGAACGAACGGATGAGATGAAAGGATGAATTGAACGATGCCTAAGACAAAGAAATCAAAGCAGCTGAAACAGACAAGAGGGGGCGGCAAGACGATAGAATTTGTTTGATTGGATTATTTATTTTGTGCGAGCGTTGAATTAGGATGAGTTAGACTGAAGTCTTCAACGACTAGATTGAATTAAGTTTATTTTATGCCCCATTTTATACTCTTTGTATACCCCCTACGAACAACCAGACATCCCCTCCCGGCAATAAAGATACACATACCTACTACTCCATTTCTTAAAACAAACACCCAAACGAACACCTCACGTTTCAGTTCACCATTCCCTATCACCCAGATAAAGAAACACAACCCCCTCCCTCCAACCCAGGTCCACAATAAGCCCTCTGATCATACGCACTGGCATGCCCTATGCGCAACCACCCAGACCCACCATCAACCTTACCATCACCATCCGCCTCAGCATGGGCACCTAACCGTACACACCACGTGGGACAAACATCTCCCCGCCTCAACCGATCCAGATACGAATAGACCGCCCCGGGAATCTCCAAATCAGCGTCATCATCGCACCGAGAAGGGTAATAATCCCACATGATGCTGCGGTGGGTACCGCTGGTGGGAGAGCAAGAATCTAGATGATGATGATGATGGTGATTGTTACCAATGCCCGAGGCTGAAGACGGGATTGTGATCCTTCCTGCTGAGAAAGATATGGCTTTAGGCATGAGAATAAATGCTAGCGTTGTTGTGATGGCGCTGCATGTTGCGAGTTTGGTGTTTCTAGTATTGTAGAGGGTTAGTTATGCAGTATGATATTTGATTTGATATATTCGTGGAGGGAGGGGGTGGGACTCTATATTGAGATTGGGTACATACCCAGGAAACAAATCCCTAAGATAAGTCCCAGCAAGGGCTATGCCTAGGCTGAAATTATGCAATAGGATGTCGTCGCGGTCCATGCCTCCGTTGCGAATGACATAATAGTGGAGGCCATTGATGGCGAGTAACAAGGATATGAAGAGGAAGGGAGCGGTCTGGTTGATATAGTCGCAGATTGTTTTAAAGCTAGGCATTGTGGATGTTGGTTTTGGATATGGAGTTTGTGACTATGTATATTGCCTAAGGAGTCGGGTAAATTATTTTATATTCGGGTTGAAGGGATGCGGGAACTAAGCACCGCCCAGAACACAGCCCTGCACTATTTTCTTACTTCTTAGGGCTATCGATTACAGTTCCAACACTACAGATATCACTAGAACTGACATACGGCGAAGACGACCTGCCAAGTTGGTGTGCGAAAGGCGACGGAGGGGGGTCGGTTGCTTCATCCTTGCCTGGCATAACCTGAGGGAGCGTCAAGCTGTATTAATGAGTCTAGCGACTCGTAGTCACTGAAGTGCTCAGGCGGACGACGAAGCGAATGACTATGAGTTCTATATGAGGAGGAGATTGGTTTTAATCTTGACCAGAGGGGGCTTCAGGTGAGACATGTTGCTGTTGCAAGCGTGGAAAGAAACGAGACACTGCGTTGCAGTTAGATCAATTCTCTTGTATTCTCTAGGAGAGGTGGATCACTGGATCCCTATCTACTCCATAGGAGCCACTGTGGGTGGCGCTAGTCTAAATATTGCAACAGAGGCGAGGGGATTGGGTCACCTCATCAACAAATTCAACTCTTAAGGAGCTGCGTCTAGTCACCGCTTGTGCTGTAGTACTAATGGGAATAAGAACCCCCTTCCTGCAATGAATAGCCAAACAAACATAAACACACCATGTTTCACCATTCCCCATCGCCCAGAAACACAACTCTCCATGGCTTCTCCAAGTCAAGTCGGGGAGGAGTCAGCAAGCACTTTTGGCTCTCTTGGAAGGCAATGGATAAAATTGTATCGTTGGATCTATGTACAAGTACCAAACACGGTCCATGTGGCAATCACCTCACACAGCGAAACAACGACATCTGCATACAACAGGGTGTAATGTGACTGGTGAAACAGAAGTAAGCTCGTCTTGGCTTCACTCTTGCGAGCTACTAGACCCCAACACCACAATGAGGTGCGAACTTATCGCTGGGGGGGGGGGGGGGGGGGGGGGGAAAAAAAAAACGGGGAATTAAAAAATGCAAAAGAAAATTGGGGAAAGGCCCGCCAAAATATTGTAGGGGGAAAAAAAAAAAGGGG
>JANFQY010000311.1:0-36806 GCA_025592935.1 Aspergillus ostianus | reverse complement strand
AAAAAAAAAAAAAAAAAAAAAAAAAAAAACAAAGCATGAGCCATCCAGGTTCTACTGTACAGTGTACAGCGTATCACACGCGAGCTGTGTCAGATCTACAGATCCCCCACGCACTAAGTACGGTATCTTCCCAGCCGCTTTTATTTATTTCTTAGGATGTTCGCTGGTTCCTCGCCACGGATCAGCCTCGCTGTTCGCTCGGATTCTAGATCGGTCATTGTTTCTGACTCGTACGGAGGGCGTTCACTTTTGAATTAAAGGACCATCCTATTCCTATTGACGGCGTACTCCGATAGATCCTAGCATCCTTGCAAATACCAATCGTGAGTCAGGGTACCCACGATCCATACCAGCCCTATAAATGCACATCGCCTAGCTAGTCTGTTCTTACCCCTGCCCTGCCTCCCCAGCCACCCTGTTCTGTCCAATTGTCCATCCTACCAAATAATACCTTGACCTATACGGAGTAGTTAACCAGCATTAACTAACCCAATCAGTATAAAGTAAGATAGATACCTCGGAGTAGACCCAACGCAGCTGAAACGCGCAAACCCACCCGAACCCGAAGATGAAATCCCCCGAAATATCTCCAGCAAAAATCCCTTCCCGACGTGTACATTTGCATCCTAGCTGTGGTCATTATTGGGACAATTGCGCCCATGGTTCAACGGTGGAGATTCACAACAAAGGCACTGGTAGGTAAAATATGATTCGGAGTTTATTCCCATTCCCCATGTCCCTAAACTAGTTCCTACCTACCTTACCTACTATAGCTAGGTAGCTAGGGCTAAGGGAACCTCGAGGAACACTGGAAAAAAAAAAAATATGAAAACTACTCCGAGAACAAGTTCGCTCGGTGTTCACTGCTCAATTGGTAACTGTGGCTGACTGGGATCGTGGGTCCCACCGTTAAAATTCGATATCGTCATTCCCGGTTCGTTCCTTACGAGATAAAGTACGTGGTCGGTGTCGGGGTACGTATACGGACTCCACTTTGGGATTATCATTTCCTTCTTCTAGAATTATGTTTCTGTGTGCTACCGTGCTTCGGATTTCGTAGTGAGTACCTGTATCTGTTGGCCAATTGGAAATGGAAAATTTTTGCAGGGCGATCGATCGTGATGGGATCGGATCTTCAGTCGCGCCCACAAGAGACTACTCTGTATGCCAACTGTCGTACCTTTTTGAGTGGGTGCTGGGTGGTCCAGTTAGTGTGTTAGCTCGATTAGGTAGTGCAGTCGAAGTAGAACGATTATTGAGCAAATGTTCGCGTGTTTTTGTACATCCGAGGATATATTTATGTTAATGCCACTGTTCGTTACCTCAACAAAATATATAACACTGGTATTGAATGCTAGAACATTAAACTAATGAAACGCAAGGAGCATGCATCATTTCGAGAACCACTTTTGTCCGGAAACCAGATTATTGCTGTCATCTCAATTCATTCATTTCCATCGTGTCCCTCGGCCCGTTCTCGGCGTCATTTGATAAAAACTCATTTACCGTCCCATACGGATGACACCGGCCGCCATCAGTTTCTGGATCTTCATCCGCACCTGCGCGTTCTTCATGTGCTCCTGCAGAGCGGCCGGGTCGGTCTTGGCCTGTTGCAGGATGCTCTGCATGACGGGGTCTTGGAGGATAGCCATGATCTGTGAAATGTTAGAATCGAGTATACCAGAAGGACTAAGGGGTTCAAGGAATGGGGGTCATACATCAGGGTCATTCTGGATTCGCTCCATGGTCTGCTGTTCCGTCTCACCCGCGCGAGCGCTGAACTGAGAGTCCAGACACTTCTGCTGCTGCTGCTCGATCTCACGAGCGAACGAGCCATCGTCGTGCTCCGAGGCTTCGGTGCAGACATCGAGAGCCTTGTTGTACTCCTTCATGGCCATGAGGGCCGACGCCTTGCGCATGTACGCACGGATGAACTTGGGGTCGCGGCTGATCGCCTCGTCGCAGTCCTGAACGGCCCCGGGGAAAGCCATGAGCTTGACGAGGGCAGCGGCGCGGTTGGAGAAACCGCGGGGGTCCTGAGGGGCGCGCTTGGTCATCTCGGTGAACGCCTCGACGGCACCGGGCCAGTCGCCCTCCTGGAACTTCTTTTGGCCCAGCTCGCGAGCCTTCTCGGCTTCAGCGGGGTCGATGTAGGATTCCTTCTCAGCCGTGGCCTTGGCCTTCTCAGCGGCGCGGAGCTTGGCGAGCGCGTCGGGGGTGCGGTGTTCGGTGAGAGACTTGTTGTAGTACTCAATGGCCTGGGCCAGGTCGCCCATCTTGTCATACGCGGTACCGATACGGGCGAACGACTTGGCAATGACCTTGAAGTCGGCCCGGAGCTCGCGACCCTCCTCCACGGCCTTCTGGCAGGTCTCGATGGTGCCCTGCAGATCACCTTTCTCGAACTTGGCGGCTCCAAGGTTGTTCAGGTAGGTGACATCCTTGTGTAGCTCCCAGGCCTTGTTGTAGTGCTCGATGGCCTCGTCGAACTGCTTCTTCTTGTAGAAGTCGTTTCCAATCTTCTTCTCGGCATCTCCGGCCTCCTGGGCCTTCTTCTTGGCGAGGGCTTCCTCATCCTCGGGTTCGGGCTCGGGAGCAGGCTCGGGCGCCTTCTTGGGTTGCGAAGGGGGAGGGCGGATATCGGGCATTTCCTCGTCCTCAGCCTCCGGGGCCGCGGAGGCACCACCGGCGGCACCGGCGGCCTCAGGGGGAGCACCGAAGCTCATATCGATGCCTAACAACACACTCATCACCTGCAGGAAGCGGGGATCCTGAAGCTCGGCTCCGACGCTGTTCGGGTTCTGCTGGATGCGCTGCAGTTTCGACATGAACTCGCCATCGGCCAGGAGGGACGAGGTCTTGGGGTTGTTGGCGAGTTTCTGGAAAAGCTGGGGGTCGTTGAAGATTCCACCGAGCCCGCCCGTAGGGTCACCGGTGACACCGTCAGCCTTGGCTTCGGCGTCGATGGCCCTCTTGACGGCGTTCAGGCCGGATTTGGCTTGCTCGTTACCGGGCTCGTACTTCAGGGCTTCCTCGTAGGCATCGTGCGCGGACACTGTCGATACTGTCAGTAAAAAACGGCCACATTACCCTAAATTCAACCCAGTTTATGACGTACGAAGATCTCCAAGACCACGGGCGGCAGCGCCCTTACGGCTCCAACCCTTGGACCAGTCGGGTTTGATTTCCGTCGCCTTGTTGGCGTCGTCGAGCGCCTTCTCGTACTCAGACTGTGCGGCATAGACAGCCGACCGGTTGGAGTAGAGGATGTGGTTCTGGGGTTCGATTCCGATTGCCTGAGTGAACTTCTCACTGCGCAAGGGTCAGAGGTCAATCCGAGCGAAAGCGGGGTATGATGAAAGAAGACATTCTTACATGGCGGTACCGTAGTCCTTAGCAGAGAAGGCCTTGTTGCCTTCTGCCTTCAAAGCGTCAGCCATGGTTGTGAGGTGTGGGATGACAGCGAGGGTGATGTGAGATGATGATGGGAAGAGAAGGCAGCCGGGGGAGCGCAGAGAAGGCTACCTGCGGACTAATGAAGCTCTGGCCGGGAGCTTCTCGAAATTTCCGGGAGAGACCATGAGCCTGAGTGCCTGAGGCAGTAAGGCGTCTAGCTGCCCGCACCTCGACGGCGCTAAACCCTTCCGGGCGCCGCAAAAAGAACGAATGGAAAAAAAGCCGCCAAAAACATCTTCTTTCAACAGTCACAGACCTGCGCATCTCTTCTTGCTCCGTGCGCCCCCGTCTCGGCACCGAGGAATCTTGCTTGGCTATCATCGCCGTGGTCTGGAAACTCGATTGGGATGCCTCTCTGAACATGCTTTATCATAGGCACTTTCGGTGACTGTGTTCTAACTTGACGACCTGCTTCCTCCGTCCTGACTATGGCTTCCGCGGGATCGTCCGGCGGCTCTGTCAGTGAGCTCGCCGCGAAACTCTACGATGCATGCCTGACCAAGTTCCCTCCTGATCATCTCTTCGTTCAGCAAGAATTGCTCGGCTTGGGCATCTTTCCCAAGTCCGACCTTGCGCTTCTCCTCCAATGCACCCAATCGCTCGTGGACCAAAAGCTGTTCCGACTTCTGCAGAAAGATAACCGCTTAGCCTGGAAGATCATTTCGCGGGAAGATGCTGAAAAGTATGCATGATCTTGACTGCAGGTCTTCTGACTCTTATCATGCACATATATGAGTGATGCTAATATATCCCCGATTCCCCACTTCAGACTTCAGAATTTGAATCCCGACGAAAGTTTGGTCTACAACGTGATTCACTCGACCGGACGTTCTGGTATCTGGGTCCGCGCCATCCAAAACCGTACAAACCTCCACAAGTCCATCCTTGATCGCTGCCTCAAGTCGCTCGAAGGGAAAAACTACATCAAAAGCGTCCACAATGTCAAGTTCCCTAGCCGGAAGATGTACATGCTGGCGGGCCTGGCCCCCAGCGAAGATGTTACCGGTGGCGCTTGGTTCACGGACGGCGTGCTGGACGAGGACTTCATCACCACGATGGCCGGGTATATCGAGTACACCGTGAGTCGGAAAAGTTGGTTCGAAACGGCGCCGGCGGACGGACGAAGCAAGCGCATCAAAACCGCCGACGGAAGCGCATCGTTGAAACAAGAGCCCGGCCAGAAAGAATACATCCCCTTCCCCGCGGGTTACCAGGGCTATCCCACCGTCGCGACGATCACCGCCGCCGTGAACGAGAGTGCTCTCACCCCTGTGCGCCTGGGCGAAGAGAGTGTCCTGCAGCTCCTCGAGATGCTCTGTTTCGACAACAAGCTCGTCGCCCTGAACAACGGGGAAGTCTACCGATCGGTCAAAAACCCGGAGGCCGTGAAACTATCGCAAGCTCGGAAGCCCGCCGAAGACGACGACGCGTCGGGTCGACTGGTGCAGAACGGCATGACGGAAGCCCCTTGCGGCCACTGTCCCGTCTTCAAACTCTGTGCTCCCGGAGGCGCCGTGAGCCCGGAAAGCTGCGAATACTTTGATCCGTGGTTGGAGAAAGCTCTGGGATTTTGAGCAGCCGAGCACCGCCCAATCCTCCTCCCTCTTTCCTCTATCACCTTCCTTTTCTCTCTTATAGTCGGTGTACTATGTGCGCATCAGCGCCAGGTCATGTTTTGCTTTGCATAGCGGTGGCGTTTGCATGTCTCTTGTCTGAAGTTGAGTGGTCATCTCGATTAGTTTGGACATTTCACGAACTTTAGAAAAATGTCGTGGCATTTAGGTATGGGTTCGGATTTATAACCAAAAAGTGGAAAAGTTGGCACATCATAACTTCATAGCCTATCCTTTAATCTACACGCATAGATAGGGAACAGAATTGATTGAGATATCCGAGAGTAAAACCTTGTAATTTCATGATAATAGGTAATAGGAAGTGTAATAGAAACCATTCCGAAAGCAAGCAGATACCAACCCGAAAAAACTCCCCCGCGCTAAATTTATAAGATAAAAAGTCATAAGGAAGGGTATATTCAATTGTTCAGTTTCGCAGAGCATTGCGGGCAATACCACTTGCCCACAGGTTCCCTGGTCAAGCCCACACATTTCCAATGGAACCACTCAAATTCACAGTCTTCGTTGTCACAAGCAACCATATCTCCGTGGCTGACGCTGCGACAGGTACAGTAGACCTTGGTGTCTTCGTTGCCCTCGTCCTCTTCCTCGTCGTCCATGTCATCGTCTCCGCGTCTGTTCTCGCTCGCGTTTTCAGAATCCGACATATCGGCGCTACTGAGGAGCGAATCGTCCTCGTCGTCATCGCCCCCGGCCGCGGATGGGGACTTCTTCGTGCTGCTGATCTTGAGACGGCCGCTGGCGCTGGAGGACCGCTTTGATGGTTTCCCGTGGAGTCCGGACGACGCTTTAATCTTTTTGAGTTGCTGGTGCGGTGCGACCTTCTTGGTTAAGGCCTTTTTCACCGAGCCGGTTGCGCGAGGGCCAGCGCTGCCGGCGCGACTGGACGCCGGAGTTCCGCCTTTGGGTGTGCCGGGGCCGAGAGACGACTGTCGGAGGTTCGAAGATGCGGCGGGAAGGGTACCGAGGGATGCGTTGAGGCGGCGGCGTTTATTTTCCACGGCGCCGGCGGATGACTCGCGCTGGCGTTGTTGGAAATGGGTTGTCCCTGCGGCAGGGGTGGCTGGGGCTGAGCTTCTCGCGTGGTTTGGAGAGCCTAGTGCAGTGACTCCTGTCGAACGAGCTAAAGACTGATTAAGTCGTTGCGTCGCGCCGATGATAACGTTGGCATTTCCGGACGTAGGGTTGAGCGGCGAGCTGTTGTAGGATGTCGAGTCGAACGTGGAGTCACTGAGGAAGATCTTCGGAGGGTCGCGATACTGATCTTTATTGACGAAGAGTGAGGGAATCGGAGGATCGTTGGATAGAACACCGTCGTTCTGCAAGTCGCGGATCTTGACATCCAGTTTCTTGATCTGCCGGTCTAGCAGAACCACCGCTTTCTCGCTGAGTTGGATCTTCTCGTCCTGCAGGAGCTCCGACCTTTCCAGATTCTGCAATATCGTCTTTCCGTACTGTTCCTCCTTTGGATTCGGCGCCAAGCTGCCATTCAGTTTGATGAATTTCTGGATGCTGTTGTCGCGGGAGTTGATCGTCGTGCGACAGTCCTGGATGATCTTGTCCTTGGCCTGAATCTCCTCCATCAGGTGGTTGATTTCCGCTGGTAAGTTTGCGACATCGTGAACAAACTGTTCGAGAACGGATGCGCAATCTTCAGAGCCGTGCGACATCTTTCGTTAGCGTCGACTCGCGGCGATATTGGGATCGGACAAGTTGCGCCTCGGGCGCAGGGGTATTTGCGGTGTACGGAGTACTTGGACACCGATCCGACGATGTACGAAGTCGTTTACGCGCCGGTAGGAGCTGAGTGGAGCATGAAATGGCAATATGCCTGGACGTCGTTCGGTGGGTGTGCCTTCGATGGTTGACGGAGGGTGAATATGCTGCACCAGCGAGGGGATCGCGAGCGGACTATACCTGTTCCGTCCCGTCAATGTCAGCCACGACGCCACACTTACCTCAGCCACACCAGGCAGGCCTTATCAAGCAGGAGGGGCATTTGGCCTGAAACATCAGGCCATCAATGTAGCTTAGAAGCTTTTGAGACTTCCAAAGTACAGCCCAGCTGGAGATTGCCATTAAACAGTAATGTACAGTTAATAGACGTCCCTAAATCCAAGTCGGACCAATTGAGCTATGGTAGATGATTATTGCCCGCATCAGGTCGTCCGAAGTATGTATTGATGCCCACCACCCGCATGCGGACCAAATGACCAGGACGGGCTTAATTGATATCGGCTATATATTGGCCAATTGCACTGGTATTTCATGGCTATCCCTAGCATGCCTGATAATCTCATATCAATATTCCCTGCTTATATCATGACGTCGACTCGCAGATGACAGCCCCTCCGGTGCAAACAGCACAAACAACTTTATCTTCTCCGAGATTCCCCTCATTCCTGGCGATCCTCGGCCGGAGATTTTTCTATATTACATGCACATTGCGCCGTCTGTTGTTAGATTGAGGCCCTGATACTTCTCACTTGAACATCCTGCTTTATTGACAATTCCTCGATTGACACCTAGTCTATCCCGCGATCATTGACAGAACACCGCGAAAATGAGTCAAAATGGCTCCCCTCCGCCTCCGGAGGGCATTTCCTCGCTTCTGGATACTGATTTGTATAAATTGACGATGCAATGCGCTATCTTGAAGTACTTCCCTGATGTCTGTGAGTGTGCGCCCTGATATCCCCCGCCGTGGTCGGATTCTAACACGGAGCATGCAGACGTCACCTACAGCTTCACCAACCGGACTCCTCAGATGAAGTTGACGCGGGGCGCTTACAAATGGCTTTTGGCACAGATGGATAGTATGTGAATATGCGATACCCATCCAGTATACCAATGTCTAATACCTGCCTTGTGATCAGAGCTCGCAAACATCCGAGTCACAGACGACGAGATCGCCTTCCTGAAGAAACGATGTCCCTACTTCAACGACGCCTATCTGGGCTTCCTCACCACCTTCAAGCTCAAACCCTCCGAGCACATCGAGATCAAATTCTCTCCCGTGAACGATACCGGCAGCGATGACGACTTCGGCGACGTGGAATACATCATCAAGGGTCTCTGGCTGGACACCATCCTCTACGAAATCCCCCTCCTGGCCCTGACCAGCGAGGCCTACTTCATGTTCTCTGATAAAGACTGGGACTACAGTAACCAGATCGACAAAGCGTATCGCAAGGGCCTCAAGCTGCTTGAGCATGGGTGTGTGTTCTCGGAGTTCGGATCCCGACGACGTCGCGACTATCATACTCATGACTTGGTGATGACTGGACTGTCTAAGGCTGCGAAGGAGGCCAAGAATAAGGGTTTCAAGGGTGTGTTTACAGGGACAAGTAACGTCCATTTTGCTATGAAGTATGATGTCAATCCCGTCGGCACGGTGGCTCATGAATGGTACATGACCATTGCGGCTATCACGGATGACTACCCGAATGCCAACGAGCTGGCCCTTCGGTACTGGCTCGGCTGCTTCGGCGAGGGGGTGAGTACGCGCGCCTCGACCTGCAAATACCTCGACTAATAATCGGCTACAGGTCCTGGGAGTTGCATTGACCGATACCTTCGGCACGCCTGCATTCCTCGACGCTTTCCGAAAACCCATCCCCGAATACACCAGCGCCGGAGTCGGCGCAGTGACCATGACAGCGTCCGGGCCGTCCACGACAAGCGACTCCAACATCCAAAGCGAAGCGACCACCAAGCCCCCAATCTCCGCACCCATCTCCAACAACGGGACCCAACTAAACCACCCCACGACCTACGCCCAGGCATACACCGGTATCCGTCAAGACTCCGGAGACCCTACGTACTTCGTGCACCTGGCGCGGGAGTTCTACGACAAAGAAGGGATCAAGGAGAAGAAAACAGTTGTGTTCTCGGATTCCCTGAATATCGAGCTCTGTCTGGAATACAAGATTATTGCCGAGGAAGCCGGTTTCCAACCTGTCTTTGGTGTTGGTACCTTCTTTACTAGTACGCCAACCCCCCTCTCCTCTTCCCCACTGTCTCCTTTCCTGAAGAAATGCTAAATAGAAATCTAGATGACTACACCAACACCAGCACCGGCGAGAAATCCAAGCCCCTCAACATCGTCATCAAGATCTCCACCGCGAACGGCCGCCCAGCCGTCAAACTCAGCGACAACATGGGCAAGAACACAGGCGACAGGGAGAAGGTGCAGGCCGTGAAGAAGCAGCTCGGATACATCGAGCAGGAATGGGAACAAGGTGACGAGAGTAACCGATGGAGCAAGTGATTCGCCTTCAGCAAACGTCAACAACAGCCGCAGGTGACAAAAGAAATGAAGATAAAAGAGAAAGAAAGAAAAAAAAAAGCACCTGTTCTAAGTCGATGGTTGATCTAATAGAGGTTAAGGAGCGAGTCCAGTGCTTACTATCTATCTATTTACCCACCCATTTTGATACCATTTTTTTTTTGCCATTTGCACTATTTAACCATATCAAATAGAGTGGGAGGCATGAATCTACTTTACTTGAACTCGGACTTTTAGGCCTCCAATTACAGAAGAGATGAACACTTCGCTGAGGAATAGACGGGAGTCAAACCAAGCATCGTAAATTCTTAACCTAACTATGTACTGTGAACTCCTGATAATGATAATAACAACAAGAAGATGCACGCTATACGCTTCCAACGCAACCCAAGCAAATGACATATAAGACAACGATCGGTGTGTATACAATCTCATCCAAACAATTCATCACCAGAGTTAAGCCCCAAATCCTTGTCCAGATCGCCCGTGATGTCCGTATTATTGTGCCCAGGCGAGCGCGGTTCCTGCTTGTCCGAGAATGAGAACATGTCCCGGGTGTGATCTTCTATTGGCGAGCTGGGGTAGTTGAAATTCAGCTCGGGTTCGGGGTTGGGCTCGGGGTTATCGTCCGGGTCTCGCAGGAGGTTCTGCACCCAGTCGAGTCCGAAGAGTAAGTGGTTTGGCGTGGTGTTGTTGTTATTGTCATTATTGTTGTTGGGTAATGAAAAGTCGGGCTCGATGTCGAAGTCGAATAGATCTGTACGGAGGAAGGGATTTGTGTCTTCGTAGGGTGAGCCGGAGGGGGGGAGTGTGGAGTTGAAATGGTCGTTGAGATTGTTGCTATTGGAGGGCGTAGATTCTGGCTGTTCCTTTTCGGGAGAAAGAAAGCCATTGGTGGTTGTGGATGCGGTGCTGAATTTCTTGCGACTGGGATTATGTTCTTGGGATGTCGAGTGTGATCGCCCGCAGTTGGTGTGCTGTGGCCTGTTAAACTGAGCTCGTTCGTCCCGAGGGGAACCCCATGGATCTTCCGTTGGAGATAAGGTTTGTACTGTCGAGACGGTGCTGAGTTTTCGGGGCGGTGACTCGGCGGCCTGGTGGTTGTTTGTATTGGTGGAATGGCTGTATTGCATGATTTTCAAGAATGTGCTCGTACTATCAACCTGGAGTCTGACAGCCGCCTCGATGTTCGCAACTTCCATGTCTGCCGCAGGGTATATGTCTTTCAAGCCCTGGAGGACTTGAACACATCGCTGGAAGTTGTGGAGGCTGGCCTCGCGGACGGCCGGGTTGGCGGACATGATGTTTGCCAGATGTGCGACGGCAGCAGGGATGATGACCGTCACTCCAGACTGAGGGAGGAATCGCGTGAGATTCAACTGATTGAGTCCCTGGATGATATGAGTGATACCAATCGCGGCGTCTTGCATCTTTGAACGCGCCCTGTCGGCCAACTGAATGCGCGACCTGGTCTGATCCTTGTTCGACAAGAGCGCCCATGGTCGATGCAGAGCGCTGATCGTGGCATGGTACAGCATCCTAACCATGGCCCCATGCAGAAGCAATACGTCCTCTCCATCTTTGAAGTTGTTTTTGGAAGCTGGGATATATTGAGCATCCTTTGGAAGGGAGTTGAGCCATGAATCAAGTCGTTGGCTACACCGGGCCATTTCGGACTCAGAGGCTTGTCTTGGAATCAGAGTGATAGTCGTCCGGTTGGTCATGCCGAAAAGACACTGTGAGGTTGAGTACTGGGCGAAGAGCACCCGGCCGATACACTGGCAGAGTTTGGTTTTCTCTATGAACATAGTTGCCAGGCGCTTTTGATGAGAGACGTCTTCAAGCTGGCGGCAACGGAATAAGTCGATAACAGATGGGTGAAACGGCTCAAAATCAAAGTCGTCATGATTCAGCATGGGTATGTTGCTGGTTCCCTCATTAACTTGCGTTGGACGTCGCAGGCCCATCGCAATTAGCCGATCCCGGGCAAACATGCACCACCAAATCCGGGTCCTCAGTCGTTTCGTTCTCACATCCATCTGAGACGCCGGGCTAGGGTCTCGATTCAACCCTATAGATTGGGCTTGTGTATTGCAAACCCCCATCCAGTCCCATATGTCTCGGTTGGGGTGGTTGACATGGTCTGTCCAGTATGTCATCAGGAGAAGAGTTTGTAGAATAACGATCCGGTCCTCCTCGCAGTCCAACGAATACAGCAGCTAATATTGTTAGTGCGTCTGGAGTGATTCCACGTCGGATGTTGCCTACCCTTAATCGCGTGTAGAACGCACTGCGAGCGCTCTTCCTCGTAGCATACCCAGCATCTTGCAAATGCTTCAGATCCACAAATGCCGTCGCCACAAACATCACTGCCTGGAACAGCAAGAGACTGATGTTTCCATCTGGGTCATTCTGCGCAATGCACCGTAAAAACTCCTGCAAATTCAGCACCGGCATGAAGCTATGGACCCATTTTATATAGCACCGCAGTAGTTCATTGCGCAGCCCACTCTCCGGGGTCGAGAGAGCCCCTCGGAATCGCAAAAATTCCAAATCCTCGGGGGCTATTCGAGTAGGGAGCGGCTTGAGGAAACGCGGTTCGTCGTCGAGGATGGCAATAAGCGGGTCGAAATCGGGGTCGATGAGGTCGCGGACGGCGGACACCATGTTCTCCAGCGGAAGAGACGGCTGGACTGCGCGAGTCCCTAGAGTTCGCCATTCGCGCGGCGGCCTGGCATCTGGCAACCAAGGCGTGTGAGTATCGTAGTCTAGACTGTTTCGTTTGGCCACGCGCCCGTCTTCATATCCGTCTGCGTTGTGTAGTTTCCGCTTGGCAGTCATCATCTTGACAGCAGTTTTATCCGCATCTGGATGCAAACTGCATAGGGGTCAGGGTGTCTCAGATGCAAGAACGCGCGGCCCAGTGCGGAACAGAAACCACCGCGATCGTCAGTCAGAACTCAGAACTCTGAAGGAACCCATAGCGCTGCCCCCGGCGCTAAAGAAGGCGGTGTTCGGGATTCTTTGGCCGTGTGGGGTTTTTGCGGGCTTCCCCGCCAATTTGATAATAGTAGTCGCTTGGCTTGGCATGGTAGGCTGTTGGTCGCGGGAGTTCAATCATTCCCAAGGATGGGGCGAGCCAGGAGGTTCTGACGTGTGGCGGTGGCGTGGAAGAGAGAGACCTTCTTGACGGCATCGACAAAGAGACGCCGATTGACTTCCGGAGGATTACGCAGGGGTGCCTTGGGCATTCCATCTACACGTGCTGGCATAATTTATATACACGGGATAAAGTTGGCATAATTATGTGATGTCAGATTGGCCGTGTCTGCCTCAAAAATTTTCCAGTTACTACTCCGTGCTACGTCCGCAACCAACACCTTAGCCTTAGCTACAACTAAGATCATGTTAATAATCGCTAATCTAAAAACGCCGTTCAAGCCATTCGAAATTAACGAGTTTGGTTATCGACTACTTAGAAACCGACCATCTACTACTGTGTTCGAACAAACCAGGCGTAATCGTAGAAACGAGGAAGGGTCTAGATAGTCTGAAGGTCCGAAGATAATCTGGAGATTATTTGAATGACGGTCGGAGGTCGGTGTTGTCTGATTTCGTAGACAGACGTGACCATTGAGCGTCGATCCGCATGTTGCAGCTATCCGAACGACCGGCGAGAATCCGTGGACTGACGAAAAAGGCACGAAAAGATGGCAGATGGTGTTGAGAACCCTGTTCATTGAAGCATAAATATGCAATATAATACACGTATCCATTAATTCGAACCCAGCAAAATGGTATCGCAAGCCAATGTCGACAATTCTAATCGACTCCGACGATCGCCTGTCCTATATCGAAAACCCCATATCGCAACATCGAGACTGATTCACAATTGAATCGGGTATTGTTTACATACTGCGTACGTCAGTATGGTCGTCAACAAGCGCGGGAATCGTAGGTCTTATGAGAGGCGGTCTTCGACTTACGGAGGGAGGAGGAGCTCGCCGAGGCTGCTGTGAAGGAAAGCGACACCGGCCTGCACGGGAAAAACAGTCAGTACTTCTGACAGAACCAAATATACGACAAAGTCGGAGTGACAACTTACGCCGAAGACCAGAAGACTTCTCACGACGGTGGCGTTCTCGGGGTGGGTGATCTCATCGTAGGCGGAGGCGAAGAGGCCCTTCTGGGGGCGACCGGAAGAGACGACAACTTGCTTGGCAGGCATTATGAAATAGTGGTCTGAAAGGAGATAATCCTGTAGTTGAAGAGAGGTGATGTTGTAGTTAGGGAGTCTGCGGAGGGATGGATGGAAAGCTTTCCGAGAAATCTTTCGCGTGCTTGGCAATTGCGTCTTTAGCTTGTCGCGGTCCCCGTAACAATCTTCGGAGCTGCGCAACCAACCATCGCGGACAAAGCCTGGGACAGACACGGGGAATTACCTTGAAACTGTTTCTATTTCTCCTCTAAAGGGGGTTTCGACTTGAAAACTTGTCCACTGCCGACATCCACCCAGATTGGTGGTTGGTTTGGAGTTTCCGTACCCCTCGCGACCTGCGCAAACCGCAGTCATGACCAGCATCGATGAGCTCTTTAAGGTAAGTTGGTCTTTGTTACAATGACTTATGTTCGTATGCTGACCGGCGAAGAAACCCTTGTCGGCGGCGAGCGCAAAGCGCAAGCTAGATGCCAATAGTGACCCCAGTACGTCGCGCATAACCTATCGCTTCCCTCCGTGCCATAACTGATTCGCAATACAAGATGAGCTTTACAAGGCGGCCAAGCTAGACGGAAGCGGCGATGTGAAGTCCGGGAAATCGCCCATGGTAGAGGATGAGGAAGACGACGGCGAGGCTGGCCCTGAGCTGCCTCCGGACTTCGATGCCGAAGATATCCCCGACGACGAAGAGGGGCGCTTTTTTGGCGGAGGAATGGAGCGCCAGACCGCGCAAGCGATGCAATACATTGATCAGCACGAGGAAGGGGAAGCAGAGGTATGGAATGCAGTCTGTTTCGTCGATGGTGGTGCTGAATTGTTGCTAGCCCGAGAAATTCGACGTCGCTTGGTTGCGGCGATTCGCTCTCAGCTTCGAGAAGAAGATCTCCAAGAACGCAGAGCTTCGTGGGAAATTCGAAAATGAGCCTCAGAAGTAAGCCTTGAGTTTAAATCCTGCATCTACACGTCTCTTACTGACCAATTTCAGGTTCATGGCCTCCGAGGCCGATTTGGACAATGAAATCAAAGAACTGTCCATATTGTCCGAGCATCCGGAACTCTACAGCGAGTTTGCTTCCATGGGCTGTGTCGGATCACTAATTTCTCTCCTTTCGCACGAAAACGCAGATATCGCCATCGATGCTATCCAGATTATCAGTGAGTTGACAGACGAAGATGTCGAGGCGGAACAAGAGCAATGGGACGTTTTGGTCAACGCAATGGTACATCCCCCGTTTCCGCTTTAGATCGCAAATATTGACCAATCTAGTTGGACGCCGATCTCATCGAGCTTCTTTCCCAAAACCTATCACGACTAGACGAAGGCTCGGAAGCCGACAGGGCAGGGGTGTATTATGTACTAGGTATGTTCAGCTTGGCATTGGACAAAGTCCAGTGAAACTGACTTGGCTCCTAGGCGTATTGGAAAACCTTGCCTCGCAATCCTCGATCGCGGAGCGAATTGGACAGGAGTCGGGGATGCTCCAATGGCTCCTCACTCGCGTGCAACAGAAAGAGAGGCCAGTGAGCCAGAATCAGCAATATTCGGCCGAGATCCTTGCGATCCTACTGCAATCCTCCTCCAAGAACAGAGAGAAGTTTATCAGCCTAGACGGAGTGGATGCTCTTCTTCAGTTACTCAGTCAATACCGGAAACGGGATCCCGAAAAAGATTCCGACGAAGAGGAGTACGCCGAGAACTTGTTTGATTGCCTGATATGCCTCGTAGATGAGGACGCCGGGAAAGAAAAGTTCTTGGAAGGAGAGGGTGTCGAACTCTCGCAAATCATGCTGAAAGAAGGAAAGTTCAGCAAGCAGCGCGGCCTACGGGTTCTCGATCATGCTTTAGGTGGACTAGGAGGAGGTCCTGCCTGCGAGAGATTAGTAGAGGCAGCGGGTCTGAAGACTGTGTTTAGCATGTTTATGAGAAAGGTAGGCGAGACGTTTTTCACTGCATCACGGTCGGAGCTAACGACGAGCAGCAAGAGCATCAAATCATTGAGCACCTCTTGGGTATTTTCGCATCTCTTCTGCGTCTATTACCAGGAGGCTCTGCGGCACGTATTCGAACTCTCGCGAAATTTATGGAGAAGGACTACGAGAAGATCGAGAAGCTGATCAAAATGAGACGGGAATATGCGTCGAGAGTAACGCCAGTTGAAGAGGCCATTGCTAAGGAACGGAAGAGCTATACTGAAGAAGAACAAGAGATCATGGCAGCCGAGTGGCTCTCGCGTCGTTTTGACGCCGGTCTGTTCTCCGTACAGGTATGTTTTGAGTCCCTGCCTCTTACATTGCTCGATACTTAACAATCGATTCCAGCTCATTGACGTTATTCTGGCATGGCTGGTGGCCGAGGACGACGGCGCCAAAAGAAAGATCGTCTCCCTCCTGGCAGACCGCGACGAGACTCTATCTCTCATTCACTCCACCCTCAAAGGTAAGCCAAATTAGTCTCACCCCTCCTGCTTGTCATTGTTCAGACCACTAACGACCACTAGAGCAAATTGAAGGACTAGTGGAAGATGACCCTGGGCAGAAGGATCACAAGGAAATGCTTGAGACACTCTTGCAATTTCTGTAAAAGGACTAGTCTAGCTTGGGAGATAATGAAATGCAACGTTGTAAGATAGTCACCAGTTTTTTGTACTTCTAGTATTGAATAGACAAAGCAAAAAGTAGAACAATGAACAGTATATCACGTGACCATGACCATTCCTCACCGGGACTAGCCCGCCTCAGGCCGAGCAAGGCGGTCGAGGCGCTAGTGGCGGCTCTTCTCAAGATCCCATCAGCGCCCGGAGAAGTGAAAGTCCTCCAGCGTCGCTGCGTTGCCATCTACGGTCGGTCTGGGATCTCTCACCTTCATCGAACTGAGACTCCCGGCTTTATTTCTTGTCTCTATCACCTTTGCATAATATATTCTTGTTTTTTGTTCTATCGTCGAAAATCTTGCTGTCTTTGTCGGCACCCCAACCTCACCTTCGAGGCAAGATCTTTGTTCGAGCGCGTCGCGCCCTTTGCGCCCTCGGATCGACGGACTCATTCAATTTGTGTTCCAGTGCTTGATTCCCTTTCGCCAAAATGGCCGACTACGAAGATGCCTACGACGAAGAGTACTACGATGATATGGAGGAGGGGATCACGTCGGAGGATTGCTGGACGGTTATCTCATCTTTCTTCGACACCAAGGGTCTAGTGTCGCAGCAGCTGGACTCCTACGATGAATTCGTCGCGTCGACAATGCAGGAGCTGGTGGAGGAACAAGGCCAAGTGACGCTCGATCAAACGCTTCCGCCAGACGAAGATGAAGTCGACCCCGTGGTCATCCGTCGATACGAGCTCAAATTCGGAGGCATCATGTTGTCCCGGCCGTCCGTGATCGAAGGAGATGGTGTTAGCAATCTTCTCCTGCCTTCCGAAGCCCGTCTACGAAACCTTACCTACGCCTGTCCTCTTTTCCTCGAAATTTCCAAGCGTATCATGGAAGGACGTGAGCGCTTAGTCGCCGACCGGGACGATGACGATATGGGCGAGTCCACCGATGATAAAAAGAGCAAAGGAACATATCTCGATTGGGAGGATAAACCGCTTCCTGCGGGTCAAAAGGAGACAGAAGGCATTTTCATTGGCAAGCTGCCTATTATGCTGAAGTCCAAGTACTGTGTCCTGAAGGACTTGGGCGAGCAGGCGCTTTACGACTGGAACGAGTGCCCGTACGACTCGGGTGGTTATTTTGTTATCAACGGTAGTGAAAAGGTTCTGATCGCCCAAGAGCGGAGTGCTGGAAACACCGTGCAGGTCTTCAAGAAAGCACCACCAAGCCCGACGCCTTACGTCGCGGAGATCCGAAGTGCCGTCGAGAAGGGCTCGCGGCTCCTCTCGCAACTGGCCATCAAGCTTTTTGCCAAGGGTGACAGTGCGAAGGGAGGATTTGGGCCCACGATCCGGTCCACCCTCCCCTACGTGAAGACGGATGTTCCCATCGTCATCGTCTTCCGAGCGCTCGGCGTTGTTTCCGACGAGGATATCCTGAACCACATCTGCTACGACCGAAACGATACCCCCATGCTCGAGATGCTGAAGCCCTGTATTGAGGAGGGCTTCGTGATCCAGGACCGTGAGGTGGCGCTGGATTTCATCGCCAAGCGAGGATCCTCTCAGTCCAGCATGAACCACGACCGCCGTATCCGGTACGCGCGCGAGATTATGCAGAAGGAACTTCTTCCCCATATTTCTCAGAACGAAGGCAGTGAGACCCGCAAAGCGTTCTTCTTGGGTTACATGGTGCACAGATTGCTGCAGTGCGCTCTGGGTCGCCGGGATGTCGATGATCGTGATCACTTCGGAAAGAAGCGTCTGGATCTTGCCGGTCCTCTTCTAGCCAACCTGTTCCGTGTGCTCTTTACGAGAGTGACGCGTGATCTCCAGCGTTACGTCCAGCGATGTGTGGAGACCAACCGCGAGATCTATCTGAACATCGGTATCAAGGCCAGTACCTTGACTGGCGGTCTGAAATACGCCCTTGCCACTGGTAACTGGGGTGAGCAGAAGAAGGCGGCCAGCTCGAAGGCCGGTGTGTCTCAGGTGCTGAGTCGCTACACCTACGCCTCCACGCTGTCTCATCTTCGTCGAACCAACACCCCCATTGGACGTGACGGAAAGATTGCCAAACCTCGCCAGCTCCATAACACCCACTGGGGTCTGGTCTGTCCCGCTGAAACCCCTGAAGGTCAGGCTTGTGGTCTGGTCAAGAACCTTGCTCTCATGTGCTACATCACGGTCGGTACGCCCAGCGAGCCGATCATCGACTTCATGATCCAGCGAAACATGGAGGTCCTGGAAGAATTCGAGCCTCAGGTCACCCCCAACGCGACCAAGGTGTTCGTCAACGGTGTCTGGGTCGGTATTCACCGGGATCCGGCGCACTTGGTTCACACGATGCAGGGTTTGCGTCACAAGAACCTGATCTCTCACGAAGTCAGTCTGATCCGGGACATCCGTGAGCGTGAGTTCAAGATCTTCACCGATGCTGGTCGTGTCTGTCGGCCGCTGTTCGTTGTCGACAACGACCCCAACAGTGAGAACGTCGGTTCGCTGGTGCTGAATAAGGACCACATCCGCCGACTGGAACAGGACAAGGAACTGTCTCCGGACCTGGACCCCGAAGAGCGTCGTGAGCGCTACTACGGATGGGAAGGTTTGGTGACCAGCGGTGTTGTCGAGTATGTCGATGCGGAGGAGGAAGAGACAATCATGATTGTCATGACGCCGGAGGATCTGGAGTTATCCAAGCACCTTCAGGCCGGTTACGCTCTACCTGAAGAGGAGAACGACCCCAACAAGCGTGTGCGCTCCGTCCTGAGCCAGAAGGCGCACACGTGGACACACTGCGAGATCCACCCCAGTATGATTCTGGGCGTTTGCGCCAGTATCATTCCTTTCCCCGATCACAACCAGTCCCCTCGTAACACCTACCAGTCTGCAATGGGTAAACAGGCCATGGGTGTGTTCCTGACCAACTTCGACCAGCGCATGGAGACGATGGCAAATATTCTTTACTACCCCCAGAAGCCGCTGGCCACCACGCGGTCCATGGAGTTCCTGCGGTTCCGTGAACTGCCGGCCGGTCAGAATGCCATCGTTGCGATCGCTTGTTATTCGGGTTACAACCAGGAAGATTCCGTGATTATGAACCAGAGCAGCATCGACCGTGGACTGTTCCGCAGTCTGTTCTACCGTACCTACACGGATACCGAGAAGATGGTCGGGTTGACGGTGGTGGAGCGCTTCGAGAAGCCGATGCGCGCCGACACCATCGGTATGCGCAAGGGCACCTACGACAAGATCGACGACGACGGAATCATTGCGCCCGGTGTCCGTGTCTCCGGAGAGGATATCATCATCGGTAAAACGGCACCTCTGGCTCCCGACGCGGAGGAGCTCGGACAGCGAACCAAGGCGCACACCAAGCTGGATGTGTCGACGCCTCTGCGAAGTACGGAGAGCGGTATCGTGGATAAGGTGGTGGTGACGACCAGCAACGACGACTTGACGTTCGTCAAGGTGCGCATGAGGACGACCAAGATCCCCCAGATCGGAGACAAGTTCGCGTCTCGTCACGGACAGAAGGGTACCATCGGTATCACTTACCGACAGGAAGACATGCCGTTCACGCGGGAGGGGTTGAACCCCGATTTGATCATCAACCCTCACGCCATTCCGTCGCGTATGACCATTGCTCACTTGATCGAGTGTCAGCTCAGTAAGGTGTCGTCGCTGCGTGGGTTCGAGGGTGACGCCACGCCCTTCACCGACGTGACGGTCGATTCGATCTCGCGACTGCTTCGCGAACACGGCTACCAATCCCGCGGGTTCGAAGTCATGTACAACGGACACACGGGACGGAAGATGGTGGCGCAAGTGTTCCTGGGACCGACCTACTACCAACGTCTGCGCCACATGGTCGACGACAAGATCCACGCACGTGCGCGAGGACCGACCCAGATCCTGACGCGACAGCCGGTGGAGGGTCGTGCCCGTGACGGTGGTCTGCGATTCGGAGAGATGGAGCGCGATTGTATGATAGCGCACGGAGCCAGCTCCTTCCTGAAGGAGCGGTTGTTCGACGTGTCCGACCCGTTCCGCGTTCACATCTGCGATGACTGCGGATTGATGACGCCGGTTGCGTAAGTCTTTTCTGCGTCGTGATTGGCGACTTCCCCTCCCTGGTGCATGAAGCTAACGAAATCTCACTCCTGCAGAAAACTGAAGAAGGGCCTCTTCGAGTGCCGACTGTGCAACAACAAGCACCGCATCTCGCAAGTGCATATTCCGTATGCAGCCAAGCTTTTGTTCCAAGAGCTGGCCTCGATGAACATTGCCGCTCGCATGTTTACCAACCGCTCTGGGGTGTCCGTGCGGTGAGGGGAAACGCCAGCGGCGATGCCCTTGATGTAATGTGCGCCCTAGCGCAGTTGTCTGCCTATTCCTGTTGTATTTTCTTTGCCTTATTGTCCGCGTGGGATTCCCGGGACCAAAAACAAATTGTTGTGGCATTTTTCCGGCGTATCGTGGACTGAGGGATGTTTTTTATTTCATGTTTCTTTTTTTTTTCTCTTGCGGTTTACATCGTATATTACTTCTTTTTCACTTTTACTTTTCCTTTGGTGCAGTCTTCTACTTTTGCTGTTTTGGGAGGGAAGAACGGAGAGCGATTGTCTTGATAAGTCAGTAACCCTAACTCGCCTAGTATATCGAAATAGATTCAGATGATCGTTGTGTGTACTGGGGGATCTTGACAGGAGAATAGAGGCGGGACAGGGACAGCCCAAGACTAGTCCTTCCCCTCCTTTGAACTTAAAAATCCCCCATTTGGCCTGCAGGACACCCTCTCGGAGGCCATTGAATGCCCGTGAGTGGATGGGAGGTGCTCGTCACAGCGCCTGGCCTGTCACCCGGCCAATAATCCTCGTGGGTTACCCGCCGTGACGGGCGAGAAGGAGGGCCAGGAGGGAGTCTGATAGGACTCGGCGGACCCACGGCAGATGCAGCCCGGAATAGCAGCGAAACTCGATTGGTCCTCAGGCATCCTCAGGCCTCTCATACTTCGCGCGGTGACAGCCTCAGGCGCTCTTTAAAGATGCCGCAGCCGCCAGCACTTTTCCTTCATCTCTTCTTTTCTTTCTTCTTCAGCAAGCTTGGTCTTGTCTTTTTGAGCTGCCCTTAATTTCGAAGTATCCTGTGCACTGGTTGCATTGGTTTTTTTTTGTTCTGTTCTGCATTATATACTATTAATCTTTTTTGCTTCTTTTGCTTTCCCCATTCCTATCACATTATTTCAAAACCCTTTCTCAATTCCATTCCTTCAGGCGAGCTGTGCTCTCTGAAGCCCCCTTCCCCCATCCATAGTCCTTACTTGTTGCCAGGAGACTTCTTAATTGCCCAATCTTAACGGTTCCTCTCTTGTCGCCGGTCGACTTGTGCCCGTTTCAGCTCAGACACTATCTTGCTCAATCTGTTACTTTAATCGCCAAGGCGCTTTTACTATCTTTCTAATTTGCATCGGTGTCGTGGACTGGATCCCGTTACCACAGAGCCTCGTTGTGCTGCTATTGTTGGACCATCAGCCACCCAACAACCAACAACCTGAACTTGATCGATCAAAGGCTCTGGTAGTCTTGCTCTCCAAGTTCATCACGACTTTAAGATCCTCCTTGCTTCCTGAAGATCGTGCTCTCATCCTCTTCGACGCCATCTATTCATTCACTTCATATAATCTAATTTCTAGTATAACCTGGTCAATCTCTGCAATATGTCTGCCGTTCAACTCAAGTTCTCTCTTCGGACCTCCTCCAACTGCAAGACCGTCCATCTGCTTGGCTCTTGGGATAACTACTCCCGCCAGATCCCTCTTTCTCGGGATGACTCCAAGCCGGGTGCATGGATCGGCAAGTTCCGCTTCCAGACGTCGATGCTCAAGCTAGGCGGCCGCTACTGGTACTACGTGAGTGTCTCTAGCTTATGTGCCTTGTTCAGACAGTTCAGACAGTTCAGACACTAACATCTGTACAGTACATCATGGATGGGTACCACGTCTCCCATGACCCAGCCGTCGACTACACCGTCGAGCCCACCACCGGCCGTAAACTCAACATCCTCGACGTCCCCGGCGGCAGCAGCAAGAAATCCTCTGCTCCCACGTCAGCTCCCAAGACCCGACGCACGTCCGGCGACGTTCCCACCGGCCGGGCCCTGTCCCCGTCCAAGATCCAGCACCCCAAGCCGTCCAAGCCGTACGCGTCGCGCCAGATCCGCGAGTCGGACTTCGCGCCCACCATGCAAGACCTCACCGAGCGGTTCGCCGACTCCCGTCTGTCCGACGAGTACTCGTACTCGAACAGTCCGCCCAGCTCCGTCGGCTCGTCCCTGTCGTCCCGCTCCTCGCGGTCGTCAGGCAGCACCTCGCCCTCGTCGCTCTCGTCCATGAGCGACCCGCCCACGCCCATCTGCCGCTGCGAACGCTACGGCATCACCCGCAAGGGCGACCGCGTCAAGCTTGACTGCGGTGGTAGTCGATGCGGCTATGTCACCGAGTCGTCCGAGGCTAGCTGCTCCGAGTCTGACAGCGACGAGGAGTACCGCCGTGCTCGCAGCGCTGTCCGTCGTCAGGGCATCGTTGTTCGTCGGTAGATTTCTGTCAGGACGGCGGGGTTGAGCCTCGTCGTATCTTCTTGTCTTCCTTGCATTTGCATTATAATCTCGGAGATTAGGATCGCAGTTCGCTATCCTGTCCGAAACCGTATCCCTGCCTACTGGCACTGGCAGCAGTTGCGCCGATAGCACTCACGCTAAAGTCACTCATTTCTGGGCAATCCCCCATCTATCTGCATGAACTTGATTCACGCACATACCACAAAACCACAAAATCAACAAAAAAAAAAAAAGAATCAAACCGGACCGCGTAGCCCGGAGCTACTGAGTGGGCCGGACTCGCTTCGTAGGGCCACGCCGTGGTAAGAGGAGGACAGAATGGCAGATTCACTCTGCAAGATGAAGAGGGAAGAAAGAAAAGGGGGGAAAGACAACGACCACTCTAGTTGCCCTGCCTGATAGTAATCAATTGATGGGATCTAGCCAGGTGGAATGAAGTGATGATGACGATGATGGATTGACGTTGACGGATACGGATCGATTGATTGATGTTGAATCTAGCACAGCTGTCTGGCCTTTACTATCAGTGTACCGAGAAGATGGAATGGGCCTGTAAATAAGTTTGTTCTAGATACGAATCGATGATTTACTGTATGGACTTTGTGTTGTGTGGATTTTAGAACACATAATGTCGTTGTAGTACTCAGCTTGAAATATGAAGTGGTGATATGCTCGGCATCTCCAAGTATTCGCAGCAGATCGTCTCGGATATCCCGAAGCGGACTCCCGAGCCGAACATAAATATATACATCATCCCCATCCTTTAACCTCACTACCACCATCAACCACTCAGAGTACCTCAGCTTAACCATCCGACCAGACCAATCCAACCCAATTCGCACCGAAACAGAAAGAAAAAGAAAAAGAACAAAGATGCCACCCAAACCACTAACAACGATCTACAAAGAAATCGACAGCACGAAAATCACCACGGATATCTACCTCCCGGAAAATGCCCCGAAGCGGGAGAAGTATCCTGTTTGTATGTTCTTCCCCCAACCCCCCCCCTCAAACCCACCAGTAAAGAAAATGCTAACAAAAAAGAAAAGTAATAACAATCCACGGCGGCGCCTTCATGCTCGGCCACTCGAGCCTAATCTCCCTACCCCAAGTAGACGAGTGTCTCGCGCGCGGCTGGATCGTGGTGGCTCCGAACCATCGGCTCTGTCCGCAGGTGAATATCGCGGAGGGGCCGGTCCGGGATTGTCGGGATTTGTTGGAGTGGGTTTATTCAGATGGAGAAAGAGGGCTAGATGGGTTTCTGACTTCTCTATCTGCGTCATCAGAGACTGAAGATGGGGTTGGGGATGAACAAGGTAAGAAGGAGAAGAGACTTTGGCAAGTCGACAAGGAAAAAGTCATGGCAATGGGGACGTCGAGTGGTGGGTTTTTGGCATTGGCGTTGGTATGTACCATATATCACTACCTCATCCTCCATCCCGTACCCATCCCATACCTAGTCTATATATATATATATATATATATATATATGAATGTCTAACAAAACGAATAGGGATATGACACCCCCCGACCACCCACCGCCATCCTAAACTTCTACGGCGCCGTCCACTTCACCCACCCCTTCTGGAGCCAGCCCCTGCCTCACGTCCAGAAGAACCTACCACCGCTAGACCAGGAGGTTATTCGCCAGTTATACGACGAAGTACCTGTTCCTATTCGAAGTGGGATCTCGTTAGAAGGACAGACCCCATCGCCATCTCCAGGCCCGAATCTCAACTCCCCCCGCGACCTATTCGCCCTAACACAAATCGCCAACGGCACCGTCATCTCTACATGTCTCCCCTCTTCATCCTCTACCTCCCCATCAGCTTCAGAAGAGGAAATCCGCAAAATCGACCCCATCCACCGCATAACCAAAACCTTCCCACCAACCTGTATAATCCACGGCACAGCAGACCGGATGGTACCTAATTTCCTCAGCCGAGAACTCCTATCCCAATTACAGGAACACGGAGTCAGATGCGAGATGGTGGATGTGGAGGGAGAGGATCATACGTTTGCGATGGGAATGGTGGTGGGTGGGAGGACGTGGGAGGTACAGAGGAGGGGGTTTGATTTTTTGGAGGAGGTTATTTGTACTACCTAGGAGGAGGGAAGTAGGGTATTGAGGAACCTGGATTTGTCAAAACTATTTCTATGCGCAATAATCAGCACCCTAAGTGTACAGAAGCAGAACACTAAACCCCCAAAGGAACTAAATACGACTAAAACGAAGGATTGAATTTAAGCATCTCCACTTGTCCTCCTCTTAGCATCAAAAAGCTTGGTCTTGACCTGAATAGGCAATGGGTACGAGATATACGAAACCATCTGCCGTTGCTGCGTGGACGGTCCACCAAATCATGATGCCTGAAGTGGAAAGGTTCGAAGTAGGAATATCGGGGAGAAGAATCCGATTAGAATGATGAATTCTCTTGTTAGTTTTACTAGTTCTCAAAATCTCTTTGTCTGCTAACAAGTCCTCTTCGCACATTCATACACCTTGGGCACAATGGCAGACACGAACACCAGCCATGGAGGCTGGAAAGCCTATGAATACTACCCTTCAATGGCTGCGGCCGTCATATTCATCCTTCTCTTCATCGTCGTCAACCTCCTGCATACATACCACCTGATCCGAACCCGGACGTGGTTCTTCATTCCGCTCGTGCTAGGCGGTTGGTGTAAGTTCTCAGGCGAGCCGCTCTTGGCTTGGTATGCTTGGTATTTCTTGTCTGACACACACACACAGTCGAATTCCTCGGCTATATAGGACGCGCCATGTCCGCGAAACAATCGCCGGACTGGACGCTCGGCCCGTACGTCATGCAGAGCACCCTGCTGCTCATCGCGCCCGCCCTCTTCGCCGCTAGTATCTATATGGAATTGGGTCGGATTATATACCTGGTCAAAGGACAGGCACTGTCCATTATCCGCGTGAACTGGATGACCAAGATCTTCGTGGCGGGGGATGTGTTGAGTTTCCTGATGCAGGCTTCAGGTAGGTCCAGTCCATGGCTCATACACAATCATGAGAAATGAAAGCTGACACAGGAACAGGAGCAGGAATCATGGTGAAAGGATCCCAGGACACCGGCAAAGGCGTCGTCCTGGGCGGTCTCTTCGTGCAGATCATCTTCTTCGGCTTCTTCCTGATCAGCGCTATTGTCTTCCAGAGGCGGATTGGGAGCCGGCCCACGCCAGAGTCAGTCGACGTGTATATCCCCTGGCGGAAACATCTGTTCGCGCTGCATGCGTCCAGCGTGCTGATTCTGATCCGATCCATCTTCCGCGTGGCGGAGTATGCTGGGGACACGGACGGGGTTCTGATGTCGAGCGAGGCCTTCATCTATATTTTTGATGGGCTTCTCATGTTCCTCGTTATGCTCATCTTCGTGGTCGTCCATCCGAGCGAGGTGAACTGCCTTTTGGGCAAGGGGACGTATATGACCGTCAGGGGTGGGTTGGGAGTTAACGCAAAGAACATGCCTGTTTAATGTCCCTGAATGAGTAACGGTCCCTGGTGTTGGTTTCTTCCTGCTTGGTTTCCTGTCTAGTCTTAAAATCCCAGATATGCGCCACAATAACATAGACTTTGTATGTAACTGTAAATCTTTGTAAACTCGTATTCCATAACATCACGAACAAGATGAGAGAACTTCAGCCTGTTTGATCTGCGAAAAAGCTCTCCCCGTAGACCGTCTCCATGGGCCAACGAGTCAACGGTTTCCAGCGATCATCTAGAACCTGCCATATCGCCTTGGGCACCCTAACACTCCATTCGCCCACGTACCAAACCCCCCGCATGGTATGCAGGATGGCGCAATAGTGCGACAGAATGACTAGAGCCAAAGGGTTACGATTGCGGATGAGATCCACGTACTCGGGCCTCAGTTTGATCGCCCACCTGCAGAAAATGGTGGCGGTGATCAGGCCGCTGGAGATGGCGGCGATCATATCAGCCAGGTTTTCAATGGTATGGCGATGGAGGTCCGTGTCATGCGCCGGGTCCTGCTCGCCGTACTGGTTATTGGCCTCATGTAATCGATCCAGAACAGCCCGGGCATCCTCCGGCGGGGTCTGGTCGTAGTCACCCAGCACAAGCACGGACGCCCAGTCACTGGCGACAATCGACGGAGTGGCTTTCTTCAGAACCTGCTGCACGCCGCGGGCCAGCACGAACACCTGTGTTAAGTCATCGACGCAGACCCACGGGTCGTCCACCTCGGGCGGATGGGGAAACGCAAGCGCGTACAAGACGACGACGCCAGCGAACCCAAACATGGCCTTAGCATTAGACTCGGTGATGTCGCTCAACGACTCCCGGAAGAACGCTAGCGCGCGGTTCTGATGCGAAACAGCTGTATCGACATACGCGGAACTGCGATGATCGTCCTTCGTGCGAGCCAGATGCAGCGCGGAGAGAGCGAGGATGCCATGCATGAGGAACGGGTGCGAGAGCGCTTCTTCCGGGACGCAGCACCGCCAGATATGGTCGGTTTGGCCGTTGCGGGTCAGGCTCAGATATGTTGAGTTGCACCACTGCATCATTAACTCTAGATCGCTGAGGTTAAGATCGGTGGTGCTCTGAGGACTTCTACCGCCGCCACCGAGTCTCCCCAGCACCCCGAATGAATTCGCGGTGATCGAGTTCGATTCTGGAGGCTGGGACCCTTCGGACGGAGATAAGTTTGACGCAGAGCGAGTCTTTGGGCCCTGGTTTGCCCAAAGAAAAGAACTTGTGGAGTCATATTCACATTCAGTCAGACGCTTGGTGCAGTTGGAGCAGACTGGTCGAGTTTCATCACACTGCGAGAGTTAATTACGGAGCGAGAAAAGGGAACATTGGCAGGTTGAGTACCTTGACACGCCGTCGCTTGCATTCTAAGCAGCCGTGTCGAGATTTGCGATGCGGTCTTCGGAGCGCCATCAGGGGTGAAATTCTGGGTTTCGCATTGCGGTTGCATCATGCGCAAGGTAGACAAATGACGATGATGGGGATGTTTCGGAAGCCTTAGGCAGCGGCATACGGTAGATTATGTCATCCAATTTCCGTCTGTTTAGTTAACTTATTTTTTATAGAAGAACAGTAGATATTCATTATGATATTGTACAGTCTAGGAAAAGCAAGTGGTATCTAAACATTGCAAACATAAAAATCATCAGAAACGAAAGTTGTCATCAAGATTGCTTTTTTCCCTTCAGCCACCGCCGCCTCCTCCACCACCTCCTCCATTGCCGCTATTGTTGCGACGCCTTTGTTTCTCATACAGAGCAAGCACGGTAAGAATGACCATCAACTCGAACTCGCGCCCATAGTCCGCCGAGATCTGAAGTTTCCCACATTTGGTGAAGCTCTTGAGATTGTTACTGGTGAACACAGCGACAATGCGCCCCGTTTGCTCGTTCACCAACTTGAAATTGCGCGAACTCAGTATCGAGGGCTTACTATCCTCGACCCCGACGTTATGGGTGCGCTTCCAGACAAATGACCGCTTGATCACTTCCTCATAGGGGGATCCCGTCGTCATTTGCCAGCGGTACTTGGTGAGCTTGTAGTTCTGGCACACGAGATCCTCCCACTGCACGTCGCTAACATTCTGAGGATCGCCCAATCCGACTTTCAGGTGTCGCGAGAAGTGAAGGAATTTGCACACGGCCACCACAGGGCCGCTCTCGTTGCCGGCGTGGACCGTGAGGTCGGGCTTTTTGGGTCGGATCAGCGAGTTTTCCACATGATATAGCGGTGTTTTGTCGGCTAGGGTGACGTCGTAGTGGTGATGTAGGACAGTATGGTAGATGTTGTATATGCGGGACGCCGAGTCCGGTGTAGGCATAGTATCCAAATATGTGGCAGGGGGACTTGAGGGATGTACAGGAACACCACGCGCGCCCTCTGCGGTAGGCGAATTTTTGAATGGATTCATTGTGTCAACATGAGTGGTAGCAGAAAATGACGATCTCACAGTCAGTAAGCTACATGGGAGACGGATCCAGCCATCTTATATCTTCCATGAAACAAGGAAGGCTTAATGATAGACCAGCCTGAACGTTAATACGAGATAACCACAAGGCTTAGCGTCGATCGCACCACGGATCCCAATGCAGGATATACACCGTACGAGTCTCGGGCGCGGCGGTGTTTCTTGGCTGGTTTGCCCAACCCGTCATGGTGGCATCAGCGAGCTGGGAGGAATCAGCCTTGGGCCAGTTAAGGCCGATCACGGGGGGGGCTTGGCTGCCGAATACGATCTTCCCAAAGGGGCAGGGTGGGCACATGACCGATTCCAGCAACAAATCACGTGTTGAGTCACCTGACATCACCTGACGGCGCACCCGTGCCAAGAATCAAGACCGGCGCGCGTTGATCGGCGATGAGAGAAGAAGTCGGCGAGTTTTGACCGTTGATGGTGACGGCTGCTGGCCATTGAAGACCGCCATTCACTCCCTGATCTGCCTTGCATTCACTTTTGACTAGCTTCCTGGCATTTGTGCGCCCGCCTTTCTCGAATCCTCTCCAGCTCGAGCTTGGGGGTGGATCGCTTATCCTGAAGCTTCCGATACTCTCACTGCCGTTCTAGAATTATTTTGTTTATCCTCCGCCTCCCTGCACCGATACCTCGTTGATCGCTCAACACACAGCATGTCCTTCAAGGTTCCCTACGATTCAAGCCCCCCGTCGACCCCCGGGAAAGGCCGCAGTTTCCTCGGCAATGTCTCCATGACTCCCGGAGGTGCTCCGCCGTCCGAAGCCAACTCCTTCACTCCTCAAGGCCCGCCGCCCTCCACCGTTTACGGAAGCTCCCAGATGAGTTCCCGATCGCAGTTCGACTCTCCCCAGGCCCTGTTCACGAGGTCGGGCAACATCAATCCCAACGATAGCATCTTCGGGTCCTCGATCGCCTCCAACGATTATCCGGTGTCGCGGGGGAGAAAAGAAGCGCCGGCTACCAGATCTTTCGCCGCATCCTCGGTCTTCAGTGTGGGGAGCAGTCGCTTCGGTGAATCGTTCAACTCGAGGAGGGCATCCAATGAGTTCGGTTCGTCGCAAATGGACCAAGGCCCTGGCTCTGACGCCGAGGACATGCTTCCCGAGGACGAAAGCGAGGAAGAGAGAATCGACAAGAACAAGGGAACAGGGCAAGCACCGAAAACAAACAACCCCTTCAGCTTCCTGGACTCCCAGTTCGACAAGCCCATGTTTCCGCCGCCGTCGAAACCAGCCGAGCAACGAAAGCCACTCTACTCCAATCCAGACAACGCCAAGCGCGCGAAGCTTGACGATAAATGGGCGACACAGTCTCCGCTGCGCAAAACGAAGCTATCGCCTAAGAAGGACTCCGCGATGCCGTCGATTGTGCGCAATTTCGCGTCCCGCGCGCGCGTCACATCAGTTGAGGAGTCCAGCAGTCTCATCATCGAAACGGAAGACGAAATCTGCAACATGTATGACGCTGCGAAACAGGCCGGATTTCGGGAGTCGGAAGTCAACGCCACCTTTTCGGATACGTGCACTCGGCTTGTCGATGTATGGAAGACGCACGCAGGATGGAATGACCCACAAGGGTTGGGTATCGGTCCCGGCGACCGTGCCTCCAACGCCGCCAAGGCAGGCTTCTTAGGATCGCTATTGATTCAGTTGCATCACCGTCCTTTGGTCCACGCGAGGACCGGGGGATTCGCCGGTCCTCTGGGCTTCCCGGCTCCGCGCACCTTTGTCCCAGCTGGCTTCCGGTCAGACTTTCTCACACCCATGCCCAAGGTCCTCCTAGACTGGCTCAACCTCAACCACGCTCAGCAGACAACCGATCTGCGCACGCTGAAGGAGATTGAGCCCAATCCTACGTCGTCGCCGAATTTCTGGGAGGATATCAATACCGCCGTTCTGCGTGGACATCTCTCACAGGCGGCCGAGGTCTTGCGATCTGCCGATTTCAACTACGCCAGGTCTGCGTTGGAGGATGGCCTGCCGCAGCCCGGCTATAAGGGCGCTCAGCTGCAGAACATTCAGAAGTGCATCAACCGGGTTCTTCAGGTTCTGACCTCGTGCCCGAGTATTCGCGATGACTGGGATGTCCGTGGCGCGGAGTGGGGTCTGTATAGGAAGCGTGTGGTCGCGGCGGTTGCTGATCTAGAGGAATTCGCTGAAGGAAATGAGCAGCCGGAACCCGAACCTCCAGTTCTGGGCAATCGGTTCCAGGCGGCCAATTTCGGGCTGAAGCCGAACCCTAATACGCAGAACTTCTCGTTCACCCAGTCCTTGCGGATGGCGGAAAGCCGAGTTCCCTGGGCCATCTATCAGAACCTCAGATCTCTATACCGCATTCTGCTTGGCGATACTGGGGCCATCATGCGTCACTCGCAGGATTGGATTGAGGCCACCGTCGCCTTAACGGTCTGGTGGGATGGCGAGGACGATGAAGACGCTCCTGTGCAACAAACCGGGATCAGCTCAAACCAGTTCCTGCGCCCTCAGCTGGCGAAGACCCAGACTCCCGTCGGCAACAATCCCCCGGGCACCTACCTTCGCCGCCTGGAATTGGCTTTGAGTAGCGCAACTAACCAAGAAAAGGACAATGCCGGCTTTCGCATCAACTCCCTGAGCAGTCTGGAGGTGGGTTTGGCTTCTGTCTTCGAAGGAGACGTCGGTGGTGTGATCGAGCTGCTACAGACTTGGTCACTCTGCATCGCGTCTGCTGTGGGCGAGGTCGCGGCCGCCGGCGGCTGGTTGGACACGGCAACGGGCAAGAAGCCGCTATCAGGTCTCAGCGAGAACGACTTGATGGTTCTGTCCTATGGACAAGATGACAGTGCATCTTCGCGCAAGGTGAACAAGGATGATTTGCTGAGTGATTATGCGTCGGGTCTGTTTGAGCGGCCTCGTATTGAGAACGAGTCCGGTTCTCGTACTGGCTGGGAACTCGCGCTGGAGGTCATGAGCCGTCTGGACGACAAGGACAAGATGCAAAAGAAGGTGTCAGAAATGGTCGACACGCTTCCTCTCAACGACGCGGTTGAAATGGATCGGGTGGTGTTGCTGTGCTCCGAGTTGGGCTTGCATCAGGAGGGACGCAGGGTTTCCGAGGTATGTCGTCGCCAACGTTTACAGTGACCTTCGCTAATCAAAATTACTTTTGCAGCGTTACGGAGATCTTACCGTCGACGAGGGCGAGGAATACGGTCTGGCCTTGATGTGCTACGCTCGAGCCCATAACCGACACAAGGTCAAGTCTGTTGTGGATCTTCTCATCTCATACAGTCTGGTGCAATCGCGCGCATATCCCGCGACCGCTAACCTGGACACGCAACTTGCTACCCTGGTTAAAGAGCCCAAGACTTGCCTTTCTTCGATTGCATCCATCGACGAAGAGGCTGCCAATATCATCCAGTTCTACTTTAGTGGATACGCGACTCTTCGACGATTCTACGAAACTCGAGACGAAGCCATTGGTCTCACCGAGGGACCGCCTCGATTCAAGCCTCTTGCGAGACGGCGAGCCGCGGCGAAAGCCTTGGTTGCGGTCATCAGCAGCGCTGCGGACAGTATCTACGGCGGGCTTTTCGATCCCGAACGTGATTCTGCGATTCAGGTGGATGGTCTGTTGGTGCTTATGGGCGAAGCCCTTGCCTTTATCGATCGTAAGTTATACTCTACCTAGCTCTGCCATGTGACACCGATTAACCAGAGTAGAACCCACCCCGATGTTTACCGTAGACCAGCAATTCGCCATTCTGTCTGCAATCGAGGATCTTGAAACCGTCACACCGCGCGTCTATCGACAGTGCGCAGAATGCTTCCGCGCCACGCTGCTGCAGTACCAGTCGCAGAACTCTGGCGACCAGTCACCAGCTGAGGCTTTCGTTCTGCCGCCTTCGCGTGAACTTCTCAAAATGTCCGTGACTTCGCTCGCACCCCCAAGCACCTTCTCGTTCCTTGGAACCGACATGGCTGGAACTGCTCGGAATCGGTCGATGTCCGGCTCCGGCGCCAGCTCCGGCGTGTTGATTGCTCGGCCTGGAGATGGAGCTGGTTCCCCTGAGCGAGGTTGGGACTGGCGTGCCTCCTTACCCGAGGACGTGAAAGGAGAGGATGTACTTCTTAAGCTGCGGTTGGGATTAGCGCGGGGATTGAGTGCGGGAGCTCTTGGGTCTGTTTGATAGGAAGGCGCAAAAGTCTGCATTAGCATTGTATCTTATGTATGATCGGAAATTCTGTTTTCATCTGTCGTCAAAGCTCTTGAGATAGGAGTGCATAAATCTAATTCGCATTCAAGGATGTCTGTAGCAGCGGTCATGCTGCCATAAGCTTTCAGCTTGTAAGCAGGATGGAGTACGACAGAGTAGATATCGAAGGATTTTGGGCGTCAAGAGCGGCTGCCATTTCGGTTCGAGAGCATTAGAGCGCTGCCTGTTCCAAGCGAATGTAGACGCAGACCCCTCTGTCGGATGAATCGGTCCAGAATTCGTTTCTTTGAAATGAGGTCTTGGCGCAGCAGCGGGCTATCCACAGTCCCCAGTACAGGGCGCAATTGCTCCTACGGAGTACTCCGTAGCCGAATCTGTATACCTTGGAAATATCTGGGAGGTATGCAAGTCCGCATAATTTGGCCCACAGAACTGAATTGACCGGATGAAAAGATTTTGGACTTCAGTCTTGCTCTGATTTCAACCCCTTACTCATAGAATTCGTCGAGCAGATGCGCATCTCGCGTGTGAAAGACCCTCAGAGTCCGTACTCTGCATTCCACAGGGCATGAAACAGGGAACCGAACCGAGCTAAAGCACAATCCATTTCGATTGTCACCATCAAACTTTCTAGTGGCCCCAAGGCCCAGTTCCATCTCCCACGTGGGTCCAGGGCAATGAGGATGCCCGTTGAATCGTTGTCCTCCTACTCCTAGTCCCGCAAGGTAGTCGGCCGTGCTATTTTGAGCAAAGCTCGGTCGGTCCATCCCTGGAAAGTGGGCAGCAGCCAGCAAATCAGAATCCCTCGAGATCAGCCAGAACAACGGCTCGTACCGCCCTTCAGCGTCGACCGCGCACGACTTGGTTGTCCCAAAGAATCAGACGGAGGGACTGGAGAAGCAGCGCAGGAATAAATGGTTGCCTGACGGAGGGACGGCGGTGATTGGTGACATCATGGGATGAGTCAGGTGGGATCCAGTGACTGCGCTAGACTGGATTGGGATGGCGGGGCACCTGATGCTCCACCAGGTCAGCCTTGTGCTTGTGCCCTGTCGTCTCTTTCTCTTTCTCTCGCGTTCGGACTTTCTCTTCCTTCTCGGTCGACAATCCAGTGTCCATCCAGTCTTAGGCTGCGGGCTTGCGTCTTGCACAGTCGATGATTCGCTCGGAATCATAACCGTCCCATGCATGCCTCGGCCCTATGGCTCAAACCAGTATCTCTTTCTGGTATCCCGGACCACCCCAGCTGAAAACTGCCGACCCCTGCAAGCCACCGTCAACGGCGTCAATGACAGAGAAATGAATGAGTCTATGAGATATTCTTAGCTCGTCTCGTGCAGGCTCCCGTGTCACCGCCGGTCATCGCTGAAGTCGATCCAGCTGTTCGACTGCAATTGAGGGCAACCGTCGGTGTCAAGAATCGATCAATCCTCAATCGTAGTGACTCCTTCAGCCCGACTAAACCCCACTGATCGACTAAGGCTCTTGGTGTTGGCCGTATTCGCCCTACGGGATTGGAAGAAAACCAATATGGTATGGTGCTAATCTTGCCCGACAGGCTGGGCATTTTCTTTTCTTTATTTAATTTTAATTTTTAATCCCAAATTTTCGTTCGTCTTTCTTAGCATGTCTTTTCCTGACCCTGCCCTATCCCTATCCCATTGATACACCTCACACCGTTCTCTTCCACCGGGCAAAAGGCACGACACCACTCGTTGATTTCGATGGATGCCTTGTTTTTTCAGAGTCACACTATCTTCAGGCCGAATCCAGGAGACAGAGACATGTAACTTGACGCTACTACACATCTCTATCGTTCTTTATCAATTAGAATTGTCTCTGAGTTCAGCATGGTCTGTCGCCTGGGTCGCCTGATAATCGATATTTATAAATGATTCCATCCGATCTTTCATGTGTTTACTGTTTAGCACTCCCCACTTCTCTTCTGCGTTCTTTTAGACTTTCTTTAGTCGTTTATTTTCATCTCTCCGCTGGACATCGATTGTCCTTACGCAGTTACCCCGCCATATATAATACCATTTTGACATTCTCATCATGTGCTATAAATTGGTGGAACGATTTTCAGTCTGCGGCTGTCTTTACTTTCAACATGCGGTTGATCCGTGTGAGGCATATGGTCAACGAGGCCATGTGGTGCAGGAGAAAACGGTTCTTGTGGGGTATACCTGCGACAAGCATACTGTGAGACGGGCTGAGCCTACGCCAAAAGGGACGACATGGCCGGATTCGGGGTATTCTAGCGCCAAAGGATATTGACGCATTCTACGCGCTGAGTTGTCTTCAAATTCGTCTTCGATCCGTTTCGATTCGTCTTGAAATCGCCTTCAATCCGTCTTCAATCATAGCCGAGCATAGTCGACATTCGAGCACTTGTCCGTCGACCACCCATCTTTAATGGTCGTTCATTGTCTGGAAGCGTTTGGCCGGTTCCAACCCCGAATGTGATGTCGTCACGATATCTTTGTCAGCTACAGGAGAGCTCATTTCATCTTCTACAACCATCTCTCTTTCGCCTATATTCCATGCCCGTATCCAGCTAGCAGGATCGGGATTGTACACCAGTTCACGAGACACGAGCAACGCATGCGACCAACAACGGCAGCAACATGCGCTGCGATATACCCGGACATCTTAGTTACAGGTTACAGGTTACAGCTAATGTGGGGGGAGTTGTGTGAGGATGTTGGTGGGAGAGAGAGCAGGAGCAGGAGAGGTGGTAATCATCCGACTTGCATGGAACGGAGTTTGTGTCGAAGTCTGGCTACTTCTTTTGTATGTTCCTTTATTTTATGCATGCGTGACTGCTAGTCGGTCTGCTGCATGAAAGGACTGTCCTAACTGGGAAGGTGGACTAAGTGCATGCACATGTATGTACAGAGTACAAATAAGACATTGCATGCATACTGATTAATCAGTGTACTATGTCTTGCTTGCACATGATGCACACATGGCATTTTGCATGCATATTAAATAAACAACATAACACCAGTCCTCGTGCATGTATATACCTATACGTATTGGAATATCTAGCATAACTGAGGATTTCCTCTTTTAACGTAATCGGACAACGAACCGCCAACACAACGAACCACCGTAAATTATATAAAATAGAATTAGGCATTGTCTCCGTCCGGACAGTTGAGGCGATTATGACCCTCCCTACCGCACGTACTGCAGCAAGGTGGCCGGCGTTGCGCGGTCTGAGCTCTGATCACCTCGATTCCTTGCAGCTTCGGCATCCTTCTTTGGGGTGATCAGACGCTGCAGTATGGCCATCTAGAGTGCCTCCTTTCTTTAGAAATCATTTTGAAGGGGTTTTTTTTTGGTGCCATTTTTATACGACTCCGTTGCACGAAGCTGATTCAATCAGTTCTTGCTGAAGCAGCGTAGCGTTCTGCATCGCTATTTCCGCCCATTTTTATGCACCTTTATAAGCGCTTGTTCTGCAACCAGCGAGAATCCAGTCTCCCAGGAAAGGATAGTAATCCGAGAATATATTCACCCAGAATGGGTACACGAATGGAAGGCACCCTAAAAAAAAAAGGTGGCCACCTCCGGCGACTAAATTCCCTACGTTGGAGATTGTCCCTTTTATCCTGCCAGAGAGCCAAGTTCATTGCTTCTGTGGGCTTGGTGGTGCATGGTGAAAACAAGGAAACCGGTACATTAACGGCTAAATGGAAAGAAACGTAGCATAAAAAAAAATAACTAGCACTTCCTTTTCGAAGGACATGATCTATGACTGTTATAGTAACCTATTAAGGCAAAAAAAAAAAAAAAAAAAAAAAAAAAA
>JANFQY010000310.1:0-37126 GCA_025592935.1 Aspergillus ostianus | reverse complement strand
AAAAAAAAGAAAAAAAAAAAAAAAAAAAAAAAATCATGCCGGAAACACACCACCAGAGGCGATCGCCAGCCAGTCGTAAACCTCCGAGGGCACGGAACTGCGGCCTCTTAGCAGGGTAAGGGTTTGCCGGACGAGGTCTTCACGAAACAACTTGTGCTTTTGTGCAGTGACACAGTCTGTCGGCCTAACAGCAATGTCAGCAAATAGTTGAAAGCTGTGTGAACCAGCGCATGAATACGTACTCATAAACATGTTCCCGAAAGAAATATCGGCCATGGTACGCATCTGCAATTAGGGCTCTGACGTACGTCCATGCACCGGCTTCAGCCGATTGACAGAACAGACCCATAACTGTGCGCACGATAGGACCAGTTCCAAGGTCTCGACAAATTTGAGTTTGGCTGGCCCCGGGCGTGAAGGAAGCGATTTCCACCCGGTGGACACTCCCGTCGATAGAAGAGGCCAGTTCGTGCGTCCAAATCATACTGAGAAGCTTTGAAAACCTGTAACGCTGATAGCACGTGAGTGAGTTGGGGTCATTGAAGCTCTCGAGGATCTCGTTGGCTGTTTTGCCAGGGGGAATGTCCTCCAGTGCGTGGCCCTCGGATGTAACATTTAGTAGCCTTCCTGGGAGGGAATGTGGGGTGGACCGACCGCGTCCAAGCACAGTGAGTAGAGAGAGAGAAAGCGCACAGGACGCAAGATAGTTCACCTGCAGGTGAGTCTCGAAGGAATCTGTTGATCGCTCGAACCGAAGATGGAAGACGCCCGCGTTGAGGACTGCAATATCAAGTGACGGGAGTGAGAGCAATCGGTCGTTAAAATCTTGAATTGACTGGAAAGACCCCATTTCGAGGGGCCACAGATCGATCTGGGCGTTTGATTGAACTTCTTTCGGCAGGCTTGCTCGTATCTCTTCCAGGGCCCGCTGGCCACGCTGGGGGTCGCGCGCCGTGATGATAAGACGGGAGCAATGTGCCGCGAGAATCTTCGCCAGCTGCAGCCCACATCCGGATGTAGCGCCAGCTACGAGTGCCGTGCGACCCGCGAGAGATTCAAGTTCCGATAATTGGAGGGGACTGGAGCGAGTGGTAAGGTTATTCCACATAAGCGGGAGCGGTCCGTCCCTTGCGAATGTTAACAATTTCGGATGCAGGACTTCGAGCCGCAGCATATGATAGAGGGCGTGCAAATCCATAGCGGGCATTTAAACAAGGTTGCTAAGAGGTTCAAAACATGTAACTGATAGCCTAAAGTGGTGAAAACAAGAATTGACCTTCTAGAAGCGGAGGAAGTCGAAGGTACAAGGCTATTAGAAGCGGGGATGATAAGAAACGTAAGACGGCGGAAGATGCGGCGCAACCTTCTTATATAACACAGAGGGAAAGCGGGTGATGGGTCGCCGCGTGTTGATTGAATGATTTTTGCGCTATGTACTACTTCAACTCTTCATACCGGATCCATGATGGATATAGACTGACAATGGCCGGATGGCTCTAACCAACTGCTGTGTACCTATACACCGCGCTACAAACTTGAATTTGGAAGCTATTCCGCTCTAGCAGGAGAGCATGTCATGCAGAATTTACAAAACACCGAAAGAAAACTACAGAAAAAGACTGTTTGAATCTAGGCTTCGGGTTTCCTCCCAACCATCAAGAACATCGGCGTAACAATTCCCCTCTCACCTGCCTTTAGAAGGGAATCCATCGCCTCCATTATCTGCACTGCCTCATTTCGCGTCCCGGATGGCAGAATCCTGAACTTCTCAAGAGCCCCAGTCATATAGTACAGGATACCCCGAGATCTGAACGAGCTCATAAGGAACGAATAGTAATTCTTGGCAAACGTATCTGACACCGACGCCATCATGCCATATGACCCATCAATAGGGGAATACCATGGCATACTTCCTGGCCGTTCCGCCAGGTCTTCCGCAAGTTCCATCTCGAAGCCAGCCGCCTTCATTGCTTCAACTGCGGCCGATGCCTCCCGAAGCGGTGGCGCTGCAAATACTTGTTCATATTTACGTCGGATCTCCCGATGCTCCGGGTCACCGTCGCGATACTTACTCGCCAACACTGGCTCGTAGACAGCGAATCTGGCGCCCGGTCGCAGAAATTTGAAGACCTGTGCGTATACAGCTTGGAGATCAGGTGCGTAAGCAGTTGCCTCGATAGAATAAGCGCCGTCAAAGGAGGCTTCTTCGAGCTTCATGTCCATGAAATCTGCTGCCTTAAACGAGACGCGATCTTCCAGTTTGGCTGCCGTTGTAAATCTCTTTGCATGTTGAACGTGATGCTCTTCTAAATCAACGCCGACAACGTTCACGTCAAGAAATCGCGCGATTTCTCGTGTGGGTCCGCCGTTGCCGCAGCCGATATCTAGGACCTTTTGGTCTTTGTTCACTTTCAACCATAGTGCTAAGTAGTGTTCATGTCGGGTGACTGCGTTGGCGAGAGTTTCACCAGGAGTCAAGCGGAATACGTGGATGAAGCTGCCAAAAATATGCTCGATAAGGCTTGTGCCATGTTCATAAAATCTGTCTCATTTTGAATTTAATATCTCGGATAGTGATAGAAGGAGCTTGGGCTTGCGTACTGTGCACTCTGTTCGGCTTGATTCTGGGTGTCTGTCTGTGGAGTAAGAAAAGTTAATTCACATCGGCTACTGCATTGATGACGTTCATGACCATACCTTTTTCTTTTCGCCTACCATTTTTGGTTGTTGATGGGCGATGACTGGGGTGGTCAGAAGAAGATAATCCGTTACTGCAACAAGTGCCAAAAGTTAAGCTTAAGGATGGTAAAAGGAGGGGATCCCTCTAGCAGTCTATGAGGGGCTCTTACTAAGGAAACGTGTGCGGAGTCATATTTTTGTCGATTATATACAAGTTGCAGGATGCAAGATTGCACCCCTCACACAGGCTGAATTCTAGTAGGACTGAGAGGACATGGATTCTGGACTCGCATAGGCAGGTCTCGAACCTGAAACTATCTCACCTCATCCCAAGGTGCAGATATAGTGTCTCGTGTTATTGCATGATGCAACAACGGCGCTATAGTCTGACATTGCATGTATGAGACAGTTTATCCCGTCCACTGATACAGCATCATCACCCCACCTGCCCGGGGTTCCAATATCGCACCACACGCGTAGGTAGTGCTCTAGGTTTCTAGCAATATCCTTGAACTGAGGTAAGCACTTGCAAAAGTATTACGATAACCAGAGTAGCTCTTAGAAGTGTGATATCAACAAGGCTGGGGAGATGAAAAAGGTAATCCTTATCGCGGTTACAGCTCAGGCCACCGAGTCTACCCCACTCTCCGCGTTTGCCGAGACATAAAGGCAGGTTGATCCTCTAGTCTCACATAAGCTGTTGATCTTTTATAATTAATTGGACTGCAGCGAGTACTGAGTTTTGCCTAAAGGGAGATCCTAGTCTAGACAGTACACAAAGGGAACATATGTCTGCTTGTCCAGAGGAGCTTCACTCTAGAACGACTCACTTTGGTATAGTACCCATAGGTGGAACAAAATGCCTCATTATGGTGTTCATCCTTGCCAATATCAACAACCTGGACAAACCGACCCGGAGAAACTAAGACCGGCTAAGCTTCTCCAACGTGTCACAGCATCTCTGGATGGCTTTCGAGATCCCGGGAGTATTCTGAAAGGAAAACATTTCGAAATGATTGCCCTCCACGTCCAATGTCTCGGTAAAAAGATCGGAATCATAATTGTCCCACCCGAGGTCTTGATCGTGACGGTAAATGTCTAGTATATGCACACGGTTCCCCTTGGTAGGTAGGGAATTGGCAGCTCGCAAGAGTGAAAACCGTGGTCGCTGCCCAGATTGATGACCTGTCCAAACAGGGGGGCTCCATTCCCGAATGACCCGTAGTGCTTCCTTCATGGCTCGTATCGAAAGAATCAAGTTCTTATTTGGCTTGTCCATGACTAGGTGATCTAGTGTTTCGAGGTAGTCTCCACCGCTTGGCAAGTTGACAGGGCACATACTCTCCATCATCAAGACACCGATGACTCTCACGTCACGATCACCTGTCAGCACCTTTGCAATTTCGAGGCTGAGCAAGCCACCCATGCTCCATCCACCTAAGAGGATATCCACTTTTCCGTCGGAGTTGCGCCCGCCAGCAAAGTCCGGTGCAGCGCAGGTTTTTCTGATCATCGCGGCGTAAAGACGTCCCATTCCACGAACTCCACCTTCGAAACTCCCGCCGCTGTGATAGCGCGGATTGAAAATCCCGTATGTTGGGCGTCGGAGAGAGTCTAGACAGTGATACGCAAAGGTCGTACCACCGCCATCGTGGATCAGGAAGAGAGGAACGCGTGGTCTCGTCCCAATGCCGTCCCAGCCTAAATCAAAATTCTGGATAAGTTCAGGGTTCTTTGCCATGATGGTAGTAGGCTGGAATGATATAAGCCAACAATGTGAAGTCCGCACGTTTCACACCACTCGACTATAGCGGAGGGACGAAATAAAGAAAAACCCCGCCGAGCTGGATAGGGGAAGGTGATAGTGAGAAACAACAGTAAAAGTCCTTGCGCATCAAATAGTACGAATTATTGCGCTGACGCGTTTCGCTGACTTTGGAGGTCATCAATCGTATGTTGATGGAGGGTGTAATGACACATCGATTGGCATGAACCGAGCACCGCACGGCTTATTGTGACATGCTGTTTGGCAGAAACGAAGTAGGCTCTGTCGCCTGTCTACAGTATATCATCATGACCGTGTTAGAGCAGACTTTGGTGCGGGGATGATGAGCTTAGTGAGATTATAGTCACCCCTGTACCTTGGCGTGTCTGTTTACCACTCCACTAACAGCTGACCACCCATGTGTTTGGAGCGTCAGAGATGCACCTCAGACCACAACCAGATGCCAAGCTGTCAGATTATTTGAGCTAATCCGGCTTCCCTAAGCGTGAGAATTTTGTTGGGGTTTCAGCCGTTCGGGAGGTTCCAGATTGTACTTGGTGATGTAAATGCTGGAGAGAAAATTAGTGTTGAGCAGAACCCTACCGGAGGACATATCGTATAGTATAAGAAGTCTCATGCTCTACTACGCCATTTATAGTATTGAACCAAAACTCAAAATTATAGAGTCGTGCACCGTTTGCTTTCCAAATATCAAACCACAACAATACCAGTGTTTTCATAGAATTTGTCAATCGAAGATAGCAGCATGTATGAGCCATTGGCAATTGTTGGAACAGCATGTCGGTTACCAGGTGGTGCGAGTTCACCATCAAAACTATGGGATCTCTTGAAGGCACCGAGAGACGTTCTCAAAGAATTTCCGCCGGAGAGGCTAAACACGACGGGCTTTTACAACAATAATGGCGACATGCGAGGCCGCTCAAATGTCCTTCACAAATCCTATTTGCTGGAGGAAGATGTCCGTCATTTCGACAACGCCTTCTTTAATATCAACCCAAAGGAGGCGGCTGATATGGATCCTCAACAGAGGATTCTCTTGGAAACTGTCTACGAAGCCTTTGAATCAGCTGGATGGACACTGGGCGATGTCGACGGCTCTCAGACCTCAGTTCATGTCGGCATAATGACGGATGATTATAATTTGATCCAGGGCCGAGATCCAGATACGTTAGGAGGACACGCCGCTACCGGGATATCCCGTTCCATTCTAGCCAATCGGCTATCCTACGTCTTCAACCTGCAAGGGCCATCTTTGGCTCTTGATACAGCATGTTCCAGTTCTCTTGTCGCCCTACACATGGCAATACAGGGCCTTCACCGAGGTGAGGCCAATCAAGCAGTTGTAGCGGGCACCAACCTACTAATGGATTCCTCTTGGTACATTATGGGGTCTTCGATGCATATGATTTCTCCAGAGTCTCGATGTCGCATGTGGGATAAGGATGCCAGTGGCTATGCTCGAGGTGAAGGTTGCGCTGCAGTGGTAGTGAAGACACTCTTCCAGGCAATTCGCGATAATGATCATATCGAATGTATTATCCGAGGAACCGGTGTCAACTCAGACGGGCAGGGCAATAGCAACGGTATCACGATACCGTCACCTGCGGCACAAACTGCCCTGATCCAGCAGACATACCGTGATGCTGGCCTGGACCCCGTCACTGACCGGTGCCAATACTTCGAGTGTCACGGTACTGGTACTCAGGCTGGTGACCCTGCGGAAGCTCAAGCAATTCAAGACGCATTTCGCGACGACAGCGACCCTCCGATTAACAACACGTTGTACTGTGGGTCCATAAAAACGGTTATTGGCCACCTCGAAGGTTGTGCCGGATTGGCTGGGTTGATCAAAGCCTCGCTGGCGATACAGAACAAGGCCATCCCTCCCAATATGCACTTTAACAACCTAAACCCAAAGATTGAGCCGTTCTACGCAGGCTTGGAAGTACCTACAGCCCTTTTGCCCTGGCCAGCGACGGGCGATGGGCCTCGCAGAGCCAGTGTTAACAGCTTTGGTTTCGGCGGCACCAATGCTCACGCTATCCTTGAGAGTTATGAGCCTTCAATTACCGAGGGTTCCCCAAGATCAACTCCGTCAGGTGTGGGAACCGGCAGCATCTACCAATATGATGGAGCTCCCCTGGCACCACTAGTGTTCTCGGCTCGCAGCCGATCGTCGTTGCTTGACTGGCTCAAGGAGCTACTCAACTATCTGCGAGTCAACGGGTCCGTAGATCTTGACTCCTTGAGCAACACGCTAAATTCAAAGAGATCTGTGTTTCGGTATCGAGTTGCGATCCCGGCCGTGGTTGATCGCGAGGATCTCTTGGAAAAACTGGAAGACCAAATCAATATCATCAGTACCTCAATGGACGGACCTCTTCAGCCATTACCTGGATCTAGTAGTGAAGGGGCATCTATTTTGGGGGTCTTCACCGGTCAGGTATGCTCGGTCTGAATTTCATCATCAAATAATGTGAGTTTTGACGCTGATCACCTTCCATTATCTAGGGAGCACAAGCAGCGCGGATGGGCTTTTCTTTGTTAGAAGGTTGCGAAAGCTTCAGGGAGTCTATTGAAGATTGCGAAGCGGCCCTGGCATCGATTCCAGATCCGCCGACATGGTCCTTGAGTGAAGAGTTGGCTGCGGACACCGCAGATTCACGCGTAGCAGAAGCTCAGTTTTCGCAGCCGCTATGTACGGCAGTTCAGATAGCGCTTGTCGATTCTCTACTCGTCTGTGGAGTTCGCTTTCATACTGTTGTTGGTCACTCTTCCGGGGAGATTGCTGCAGCGTACGCAGCTGGACTATTGACTAAACGGGATGCCATGGGGGTCTCATACTATCGAGGGCGTGTAACGAACCTTGCCCGAGGCGACTCCGGTCAACCAGGAGCTATGTTGGCCGCCTCTATCTCTTTTGCCACAGCCGTTGGATTTTGCTCTGAGCCACAATTCAACAGTCGGATTACTGTCGCAGCGAGCAATTCACCTTCTAGCGTGACCCTATCCGGCGACAAGGACGCAATCGCGGAGATGAAGGAGTACCTTGCTGCGAAGCAAATCCAAGCTCGAGCTCTTCAGGTCGACACGGCCTACCACTCTCACCATATGCGTGCCTGTGCTGAGCCTTATTTGCGACGACTCAAGGAGCTTGGTGTGACTGTTCAAACTCCATCTGCTGACCATAAATGTCGCTGGTATTCCAGTGTTAGACAGAACACCGACATTCTTGAATACCCACTCGGATCGGAGCTGGAGGAACGATATTGGATTGATAACTTGACACAGCCAGTCCTTTTCTCCCAAGCTGTGAGTTCTGCTGTTGAGGGCAATGCCGCGGGATTTACTGCAGCTATCGAGGTTGGACCACACGGCACTCTGAGAGGACCGGTCAATCAGACTATGAAGCAATCGGCTTCCACTGGTTCCTCGATGGCCTATACGGCCTGCCTAAGCCGGGGCAGCGACGCCGTGACGACCTTCTTAGAGACTCTAACCACTATCTGGACTCTTGCTCCAACATCTGTGAAACTCTCTGGATGGCACTCAGCCCTCGGCAACAATACCCCTAAGCCACCGATGAAGGGTCTGCCCCCGTACGCATGGGAGCACACACAAGCTCATTGGCGTGAGTCCCGGGTTGCTGGTAACTATCGTCTCGGTACATACCCTCCGCATGATATCCTCGGTCGCCTCTGGAACGATACCGGCTCCGAGCACACGTGGCGGAATACATTGCGGCTGAATGAGATGCCGTGGCTCAAAGAGCATGTGTTCCAGAGTCAAGTTCTTTTTCCTGCGACCGGGTATATCAGTCTGGCTGTCGATGCAGCTAAGGTGTTTGTCAAGAACCAATCGATCAAGCTCGTCGAGGTGCGGGACATGAGCATCCCAAAGGCATTGCCCGTCGGCGAGGGGGACGAGGTTGAGATTTTATTTTCAATCCGGAGGCGGGTCTCACCTAAGAGTATAGGAGTTCAAATTGACTCGAAATCAACCATAGAGGCCGAGTTCACTTGTCACAGCTATCCTCATAATAAACAAGAAGCGGACAAGAATTGTGAAGGTCTACTGATAATTTATCTGGGTGACCCCGAGCCAACGGACGTGGCACCCACAAACATTTCTGATGTGGAACTGACCCCATGCAACGTGGATCGATTCTACCACGCAGCGTCGGAGATCGGCTTTCAATACGAGGGTGCATTCCGTGCGCTGGAGTCGCTCAACAAATGTTGGGGCCACGCAAAGGCAGTTGCCTCTTGGTCTCCAGAGGACCCCAGCATGAATATTGCTTGTACCGTACATCCGGCTATCCTGGATGTCGCTTTCCAGACAGGACTTTCAACCATTATCTCTACAGCCGAGAGATCGATGCATAGTCCGTATCTGCCGATTGGGGTGAAACGGGCCGTGATCGACCCCAATTGGGATTTTAGGACCAACGTTGCAATCGAAGCTTATATGACCAGTCCCACGGTCGGTCTGGGGCCACGGATCGAAACCGATATTAACGTACGAAGCTCAAACAGTCAAACAGGCTTCTGTGAGATTCAGATGGAGGGGGTGACATTCAAGGCCATTTCGGAGCCACAGCCTTTGGAAGATCGAAACATTCTAGCCAAGACTGTCTGGGGCCATCATGCAGCACATGGACTGGTGTATGCACCTGAACTGGCAAATAGTGACCAACTGGGTCCACCAAGCTATACCTCTGAGGAGCACGAACGTGTTGCATTATTTTACCTGCAGCGTCTCAGTCAGTCAATCAGTGCGCAGGAGATGGACGCTTTGCCGCTACATCATCAAAGGCTTGTCCGGTCTATCAACGCACTCGTGACGAGAGCTCGCGAGAATACTGATCGAGTGTTCTTGCAGCCCGAGTGGCTGAATGATAGTACTGAGATTATCACAAATCTTCTCAAACGAGATCCGAGTGACGTTAACATGGCGTTGCTGACATCCAGCGCAGACAGGACCATGTCTGTTCTGAAGGGAACGTTCAGAGGAGATAGCAAAGAGAGTTTGTATAATTCGCTCTACCACCAGACATCCTGTGGTTCAACCTGTACCAAGGCTATTGCTCAGCTGATGGCCCAGATCAGCCACACGTTTCCTAGAACTAAAATCCTGCATCTATGTGGTAGTTCTAGCGAGACAGTCTCAAAGATATTGGATGTTGTTGACGATGCGTACGGGTCGTATACCTGTGCCAATGCCTCACAGGAAATTGTTGATGGCTTGAGAGACGAGATCGGCCTGGCATCCGCCAAAGAAAAGAGGCTTTCGTTCGAAGTGCTTGACCCTGAGACCAGAACAAGCCAAGAGCTCTTCGATGTTGTCATTGTAACGGATATGTGTCGTGTGAGACAAGACCTTTCACAGAGTGTCCAGGGCTTGCGAAACCTCCTACGTCCTGGTGGTTTTTTGATCACAATGGAGCTTACAGGCATGTCCCTCCAGCCGATGGCAATTCTGGGCTCCCTGGAAGACTGGTGGGCCAATGGCGGACTCGAAGTGGAAGCGCCCGGTATGAAGACAGGCGAATGGGACGATCTGTTATCGAATAATGGGTTCTCGGGCATTGACTGTATAACACACGATCAACCCGGTGCCAGCATGCATGGTTATTCTGTGTTCTCTGCGCAAGCCATGGATGATCGCCTCGAGGTCCTCCGCAATCCACTGACTTCATTACACATGATCACACCATCTCCGATCATATTCATCGGTGGTGAAACAAACTGTGTATCAAAGCTTATTCGACAGGGCAAGAGCCTTCTGCGTGGCTTGGCCTCAGAGGTTCAAGTATGGAGTCGCTTTGACCGGGTTGACTCCTCCCGTATTCCTCCTGAATGCTCAGTCATCAACCTCCAGGATCTTGACAAGCCACTATTCTCATCCCCTCCTTCGGTGAATGAGCTCAAGAATCTCAAGGAAGTACTTGCTAGTGCGCAGAATGTTCTGTGGGTCACGTCCGGCCGTCTAGTGGATAATCCATATGCCAATATCATGGTTGGCATTGGGCGGTCGCTGAGGCATGAACACATCCATCTCAACCTGCAATTTCTGGATTTTGACCAAGGGGAGCCCTGGGATATTCAAACCGTCATGACTCAGCTCCTTCGTCTGGTATTCTCGAATTCGTCCCCAGACATTACGGACGGGATACTTTGGGTACAAGAGCCAGAAATTGTGATCAAGAACTCGCAGATGATAACGCCCCGGGTGCTCCTGGATCCCGAGTCCAACAAAGTCTACAATGCTGGTCGTCGTCCGGTGGTCAAGTCTCTTGGACCTTCAGATGAATTTGAGATTGTTAACGACAGAGTCGAAGCGTCATCGAACGCCACCCTTGCCGTTGGTCATTCATTCGAGAACCTGGAGGACGGCATTGAAATAGAAGTTGAGCTGTCAGTACCTCTACATTCAAACGATGAGACTCCTCGCTATCTGTCACTTGGTCGCGTGAAAGATCGTCGACGCGATGAGGCGACAGGGCTAGCCCTGTCATACAGAGAGTCATCTCTCGCCACCATTGATAGGAATTGCGACTTTAGCTCTCCAGTTGTTCGTGACTGCGACGCCTTGACGCTCGTGAAGGTGTCGACTATTCTGCTTGCATTCAAATTAGTCTCCAGTCTGCCGAGTTCTGGAACAACCCTGATATGTGATGCACCTGACGGGCTCCGCAGAGCAATTTCTGCGTTGGCAGCAGAGGCTGCTCGAAAGGTAGTGTTTATTGCGACCACGCACAAACCTCAGAGGGGCAGCAGTCCAGCATGTGTATCTATACATCCACAAAACTCCATTCGTGCTATGAGAAAGAAGCTACCTGATGATGCGGTTGCTTTGTTCGACTTTTCAGGAAACAATGCGACCTCTATTCTACCGATTCTGTCCTCAGGTTACCGACCACAAACCCTTGATCTAAAATCACTCACACAGGAAGATGTGAAAGACACGTTGAACATTTACGATCGGTATCAAGGTGTCATAGACCCGGTATCGGCTCCTAACGTCCTCCGTCTGTCGGAATTGTCCCAGAGAGGTTCTGGCAAGTTTGAACGTCTTTCCGTTGTCACAGACTGGACTCGAGAAAGACCAACCAGTGCGATTATCCACGGCCTGGATCCGCACGCTTTGATCTCGCCGAATAAAACATACTTCCTTGTCGGGATGGCAAGTGAGCTGGGCCAGTCACTGGCTTACTTCCTAGTTCGAAGTGGCGCACGGTATATTGTCTTATCCAGTCGAAACCCAAAAGACAACCAGAACTGGCTTCGTGATCTTCGAGCAGACGGGATAGACATTCGCGTAGTCAAAATGGACGTAACCGACCGTGCCCAAGTGCGCGATACTGTCAACCACCTCCGTCAGACCATGCCGGAGATCGGTGGCGTGACCAACGCAGCCCTAGTTCTTGAGCCAGCCGTCTTCGCAAATCTCTCTGCTGCAAGTATCGCAAAACAGATGATGCCCAAGATTCATGGTACAGCACATCTCGACGAAGTGTTCAAGAATGATCGCTTGGATTTCTTCATGTGTTTCGGCTCTTTGGGCACTGTGTTCGGTAATCCCGGGCATGCAATTTACCACGCTGGCAATGCCTTCATGATGAGCTTGGTCGCGAACCGCAAACGACGAGGGCTGGTAGGCTCGATTCTAAACTTTGGAATGCTGGTCGACGTCGGGTATGTGGCCAGGGCAGATCGTTCTGCTGGATCCAACGTTGAGGAATGGCTCCGCACCGACGGATTGATCGCCTTATCCGAGGCGGACTTTCACCACGTCATTCTCCAAGGAATTGTCGCGGGTCAACTGGACTCTCCTACCAACGAGGTCATCATGGGTGTTGAGACATATTATGACAAAGGACAAGTCCCGAGGCCAAGGTGGGTCGAGACCCCAACGCTCTCACATATGGTGCGCCCCGCGTCCGAAGCCACCGAGGGCGATGCCCCCTCATATGGAAGCCCGCAATCAAAGCTGGAGAATGCGAATACCGTCGACGACGCAGCTCCCTTGATCAATGAGATTCTGTCTCAGAAAATAAAGTCCATGATTCACGTTTCCTTAGACTCGATTCATCCAGATGAGCCATTCTCACGCCTCGGGATTGATTCGATTAACGCCATCGAGATCCGAAAGTGGCTTTGGGAACGATTCAGAGTCGAAATTTCTATGGTGAAACTCCTTGGTCGAGACTCTTCGGCCGCAATTATTCGGACTATTGCCGCGCAGTATCTGTCCAAGAGGCCTGGAGCCCAGCCCAACATTCCTAATAAACATGGCTCCGCTGGAACAGAGGAAGCACGCGCAGTGGACACTCAAGTGATTGGCAAGGTGGCGGAAATAGCAACCAGGACCACGCCCAACTATGAAGACCGTGCGACTGAGATCAATCATGCTCGGAGTTCTGGCGACAGTAAGACATCCCAGTCGTCTTCCGAGATTACACCTGGCTCATCACCAATTTCTATTCCTACCCCGGAGCCTAGGCTAGAGATCATCCGATCGGAGCGCCTGTCCATTGCACAGGCAGGCCTTTTCTACATCGACAAGTTCTCCGACACAAGAACGGCACTCAACCTCACGACAAGGTGGAGGATCGATGGCCCTTTAGATGTTGAGCGGCTCGCTCGAGCGTTTCAGCAGACTGTGGATCGTCATGAAGCATTGCGTACATGTTTCTTCGAGAGCTCAGGCGACTCTGAGGTCCAGCAGCACATTACCAGCACCAGAGACTTTTCGCTTACCCGTGTGCAATCAAGTGTGGAAACGGCACTCGATGATGTGCAGGCGGTGTTCGACAGATTCAAGCAGTATGAGTATGACGTTGAGGCAGGAGACACCCTTCAAGCTACCCTGGTGCGCCATAACGCAGAATGGCATACCTTGGTTGTAGGATTTCACAACCTCGTCATTGATGTTGTCAGCATCTCGCTTATCTTGAGTGATATTGCTCACTTGTATCAGTCTCAGCCGTGGTCTCGATATCCTACCCCTACTTCATACCTCGACTATACACATGAGCAAATGGAAAATGTGCAGATGGGACGTTTCGATGAGGATATTGAATACTGGATCAAACATCTTGACCCATTGCCAGAGGCCCTCCCGTTGCTGCCGGTTGCAAAGGTCCAAACCAGACCAAGCAGTCGGGCATACGGCCACCACTACAGTTCAAGAGAGCTGAGCAGCAGCTTCGTGCAAGCCATTACAAAGATCAGTCAAGCTCACGGTGTCGCTCCAATGCAATTCTATCTTGCTGCTATGCAAGTGTTTCTCTCTCGCCTGTTAAATATCAATGACATGGTAATTGGCGTTCTACACACCGGTCGTGACGCTATAAGCAAATTCAGGGACACTGTCGGCCATTTGGCCTCGATCCTGCCGGTTCGATTTAAGGGACTACTGGATAAGGTTTTCCCCGAGCTACTGACGGGCTCTCGCGAAAACTTACTCGATAGCCTCAGCCACGCAGGCATTCCGTTTGCTCTCATTGTGGAAAAGGTGAGACCTGGAGTAAGCGAAGGGAACATGCCGCTTATCCAAGTCGCCTACAATTACACAGTCGATGACAGCCTCCCGAGCGCTCTAGGTGACTGTACTATTGCCGTGGAGGAAGCGGATTTCACAACCGTGTACGACTTTGTCCTGGACGTGCGGCGATCGACTTCAGGCGGCCATGTCGTTGGGATTACATGCACCGATGACTTTTACCCGGAGTCAGCCACGCAGTTCATCCTGAACACATTTATCGGTGTTCTTGACAGTCTAGTTCAGAAGCCCCTGACTGCTGTGAAGGACTGCAGACTGTTCAGTGACAACCAGCTGGAGCAAGCGAGAGCAATTGCGCACACTCCTGCCATCGGGCATTCGTGGCCGGGCACGCTGTCTGAAAGATTTGCACAGGTCGCTGCCGAGTTCTCAGATTCAGTTGCAATCAAGGATGGGGCCGAGGCGATAAAATACAGCCAACTGAGAGAAAAGGTCGAGCTTTATGCCAGCATTTTGCTCGAGGCAAAGATCACAAGTAAAACCCGAGTGGCGGTGTTCTGCAAGCCCAGTATTGACCTGTATGCGACAATGCTGGCTATCTTCCGGATCAGGGCTGTCTTTGTTCCTCTGGATGTCAGTGTCCCCGCCGCTCGACGAAACGACATGATGAAGGCATGTAACCCGCATGCCTTGGTCTTTCATGCAGCCACTGCCAAAGATTTAGCGGAGAACCACCTAAGTCCAGGCAGCGAGATCACGCTTCTCAATATAACTCAGCTAGCCCGAGTCCACCGACGAGGCCCCATTACTCTCCCCGAGCAAGGGCCTTCTGATCCTGAATCTACCAGCCACATTCTCTTCACGAGCGGCTCTACCGGCGTACCTAAAGGTATCAAGCTCCACCAGAGGGGTATCATGAATCTGGCTGCTATCTTGAGCGAGCGATGCGGATACACGCAGATCAGAGTACTACAGCAAACTTCCATTGGGTTCGATGTGTCATTTTCGCAGATTTACAGCGCCTTGGCCAATGGAGGAACCCTTGTGGTCGCTCCATTTGAAAGCCGAGGCGACCCGGATATGCTCTCTAGGCTGATACTTGACGAGGAAGTTGAATTTACGATGTGCACTCCTTCAGAATACAACCTCCTTCTTACCTATACGCCAGATCGTCTACGACAATGCAATGGTTGGCGCTTTGCCGGAGCAGGAGGGGAGGTGCTCACTGAACGGGTCGTTGAAGGCCTACGCGACCTGAACCTGCCGCATTTGAAGCTGAGTAACTGGTATGGACCTACTGAGGTTACTGTTGCTACAAGCCAAGATGTCCCATTCTATGATGATATTCACCAGAGCAAGGACGAGATAGGCTCCAACATTGGCCGTGCCGCTCCGAACAACTCGATTCACATCACCAGTGAGGATGATGGTAGTCTGCTGCCAATAGGTATTCCAGGGGAGATTTGCGTCGCAGGCATCATGGTAGCCAACGGGTACCTTGAATCGACCCTGAATAGGGACTTCTTTGTGGACAACCCATTTGCTACTGCCCAGGAAGTACAACAGGGTATTGCAAGAATGTATAAAACCGGAGACAGAGGATATCTTCAAGAAGATGGATCTATCATTTTCCTAGGTCGAACAAAACGCGGCAGTACAATGATCAAACTTCGTGGTCTGCGAATCGATCTGAACGAAGTGACTCGTGCAATTCTGGAGGTAGTACCTGACCACCTAGCGGACGCTGCTGTCACGGTCCGGGGCGAGCCACAGTTTCTAGTGTGCCATGTGGCTTTCAAGCCTGGAAGGCAGCTGAAGCATCAACAACTCATGGACCTTCTGCAAACGCTCCCACTTCCGAGGTACATGATCCCAGCCACTATTGCGGTGTTAGATCGTCTACCAATGGTGCCAAACGGAAAGCTAGATCTCGAGCTTCTGAAGAGCTTGCCTCTTCCTACATCTGAAGCTTCATCGGCGCACACGCAAACCCAAGTCCCTGCTCTAAATGGAAAAGCCCTGACCCCCATAGAAGAAAAATTTCGCACGCTTTGGATTGATATCATTGGAGTAGTCGCAGATGCGGCCGACATTGATGCGCACTCTTCTTTCCTGGCAGTAGGAGGAAATTCTTTTCTTTTGGTTCAGCTGCAGTATACTATTACCCGCGTGTTTGGGGTCAAGATTCCTCTTTCGCAACTAGGCCAGGCAGCGGACTTGAGGGATATGGCGTCGTTGATTGAGAAGACACAGTGAACGTCAACGGGTTCATGTTGTTTCCTAGTTGGGCATCTTGTTAGTTGTTCATAGTGTCTAGATTGTTTGAATCTCTTTTCTTTCTATAACTTCAATTCGTGGCTTCATTTTGTTATACCTAACTCTAATTTCTCGGCTCCTAAATCGTTCGAAAGGCAATTCATAACAATTCCTCCTCTTGCCATGATAACTTGAGGCATATCACGAGTACGATGACCATTCAGACGCTGGCAACCTGGCTTCTTTAGAAACAATAAAGCAATTTATTCCTACACACTCGAGCTCCTCTTAGCTTGCAACACTTCCTGCATGCCTAACGTGCCAGTACCGAGCCCCTTTGTTGACTAGGTGTTTGAATGCCTAAGGCATCAAGCCAAGCATTCCGGACCCCCGCGTGGACGCCCCTTTTACCACCCCTCGACCTTTCATAGGATCATAGTTATAATTCAATTAATTCCGTTGCGTATATTCTCATGAATTCATTCAGTCAGTACTCCAGAATAACTTGCCTCAGATGCCCGATGAGACGGACCCACTAGCACAAGGCGCCTCCTGTATCGTGTTGATCCAGGTACAAAATCAAAAGACCTCTATCGAGAACATTAATATGTTGGTGGACAAAGCAAAAACCCTGCGCGGCGCTAGAGCAGTCAGAAAGCCCAAAGTCTTGGCAGATTGCTTCGGAGATTCGGGCGTCGACGACTTCGAATCCTTAATCAGAATCAAATATGGTTCGAGACCATGAACCAGAAGGATAATGAAATTGCGATAGTTGCTTTACTTTCTTAACACCTCTGGTCCCTGAGTCTCACAGATCATGGTTGTGATATATTTTCTTACAGGCAGGTCCAACCCGAACATCTGGCGGTCGCTATGCTTTCTCCTCCAAATATATATCCTGGACAATGCATCACCTCTACACTACGTGGCCGGCATTTTTTGATTCCGGTACTTCTATGCAGCCATTTGCAATATCCTTGAGGGCCATCAGTACATATTCTAATCACTATTTTCCATAAATTCACCTTGTTTACTATAGCAATATGGTATGATTAAAAGAATACAGTTTTTTCAACACTGCAATTAGGAAAGTTCGGAAACTTGCAGGGCACAGCGTACACAGTGTAGTTTTGTTTCATCTTTCTACCAAACCCCAGGCTGCTCTTTACCCTTCTATACCGGGAATGAACCCATGGCCCAGTCTCTTGGCGCTCATTGATCATCTGCACATTGACTGCGGCATATCCCAAGCACACACAGAAAAGCCTTTCTATTTATATACAAACCCCTACAACCACGGCGCTTCCATGCGGCATAGCCTTTACAAATTCTCTGTTTACGTCAACCTCAACGCCTTGCAAGGCTTCTCTCACCTGTATGGTGTAAATGAGCAATTAGAGTCAAGGTACGCCCCGCCGAAGTTGGTTCGGCGGCACGTACCACGGGTCGCACAGCCGTGCGAGCAGGCCAGACACCTGAGTTCACGCTAAATTTGGAAGTTGACTGCGGCATCAGTCGAAGGATTCCGGCCCTGGAGATTGCCAAGACGCTTGGGTATTTTTAATTTCGGTGGCGGTTAGCCGGTTGGAGAGGGGGTGGTACGCTGATCATTTCCTAGTTCTGGTGTTGTGTTCATCCGTATGGATCGATTTAGAAAAGCGCGTTCTCTCAAAGAGCTCCAGTATGGTATACCGTGTAAAGTGCCGTTCACCCAGATCAAAGCGAAAGGACGAGTTCAGGCCCAAGGGAAGAAGCAACTGAGATCAACGGTTCGATGGTTCAGGACGAGGCATAACATGTTTGATTTTCGTGCTGCTTTGCTGCCCCTTGCGTACCCGAACAAACTCCGCTGCCAAGGACCATCCCCTGCACGTTGTAAAGCCACTAGGAACATAAGCGCCCTTATGGTATTTTGGCTGCATGGATGGCTGCATCTAGCTAGGAAGGTATCGGCTGCGCCCTGCGTCCGAAGTACGTACGGCGTAGTAGGCGGGAGCAATGCGCCGTAAAAGGTTCGGCCGGATGGATAGCCCAGTCTTTATGTCGGACACATGACGGTAGGAGGCCCAGACACTCAAATGGATCTAATAACAAATTAAACAAGAGTTGGACGAATAGAATTAATGCGAGACTCAAGCTCCATCTAAGTGCTAGAGCCAGTAATTGGACCCTGCGCTGTCCTCCAAATGACGGCGGTTACGATCCCTCTCCACGCCAATGGAAATCGGCCTGATGTGGTCGATCCTTGTATCTCTTGTATAGCTCTAAGTGATCCATTATTGGGAAAGCGGCTCCCTAGTCGACCCCCTCAGGAGCAATATGCTCATATGTAGCCAACACTTTTCCACTTTTTTGGTCCTGACATCCTCAAATTCTGTCTTCATTCATGTCACAACATGTGGAAACAAGCCAAACAAGCCAAATATCGCTCTTCCAAGAGGTTCCTACTACTCTCGCTTGGAATTGTTTTTCTTTTAATTATTCATTTACTATGGCTGGGCCCTATTTCCCAAGCACCACTTCCCGTCTCTCAGGGTAACCTCTGGCAAGAACTGCACGCCTTGTTCGAGAAACATGAACCGCAGTGTTCGTCTCCCGATTTACGCGGCCGCAGCGCAGGAATACCTCGATTTGATGCAAACGAGGACTCGTCTAGAGTAGACATTATCGTCAACTCCGAGGAGCTACAAGGGCCGCTGCAGGCTGCACACGACGGGTTCATGCGGGACATGCAGCCGCTCAAGGCAATTCGCGCATACCATCCCCGAACCAAAGGGATCGTGTCCGCAGCGGGAGGAACATATTTTCCCACGTTCCTGGTGACACTACGCATGCTACGACGGACAGGTTCTACATTGCCTGTGGAAGTGTTCGTCAAGGATTGGGTGGAGTACGAGCCGTATATCTGCGAGATTGTACTACCGCCACTGCATGCCAAATGCATTGTCTTGTCAGAGATGTTGTCCGGTCTGGATGGTGGTGATTCCAATTATCCAATCGAAGGATATCAGATCAAGTCATTTGCCATCTTGTTCTCATCTTTTGAGAACCTCATCTGGATGGACGCCGATATCCTCCCTCTGCATGACCCGGGTCCACTTCTCCAATACGAACCTTTCTCCTCAACCGGCCTCGTCACTTGGCCTGATTTCTGGAAAAACACCGCCTCCCCTCTCTACTTTAACGTATCTCGTCAGCTTGAGCCCCCCGTCAACACCCGCGCAGCGACAGAGTCCGGAGCCCTCCTCATCTCCAAAAAGACCCACTACATGACCCTGATCCTAGCCGCCTACTACAACTACCACGGTCCCTCCTATTACTACTCCCTCCTCGACCAAGGCGCCCCCGGCGAAGGCGACAAAGACACATTCCTCCATGCGGCCACCGCTCTCGGCCAGAAGTTCTACACTGTCAGCGAGCCGGTCGTGGATCTGGGCCACCCCGATCGTTGGAATCGGGGTACCCTAGGCGCCGCTATGTTGCAGGCTGATCCGATGGAAGACTATGCCCTTACGCGCCGCGGCAAGTGGCGGGTAAAGGACCCGTCTGTGGCGAATGCCGCCCGTGGATTTTTCGTCCACTCGTATCATCCCGAGTTTAATGCTGGTGATGAGTTACTGGGTGAGAAGTCACGAGATAAGGATGGGAATCCGATGCGGTTGTGGACACATTCGAAGGATGCGTTGGAACGCTTGGGGTATGATGTTGAGAGGAGGGCATGGCAGGAAGCGAAGACGGTTACTTGTAGTCTGGAGCATGCGTTTGACACGTGGAAGTCGAAGTCGGGGCTTTGTAAGGGCGTTCAGAACCATTGGAATGCTATCTTTGAGGATGCATCGGCGGAGGTTCCGAAGTTTACCACGGTCTGAATTATGGGTTTGTTTTGTGTTTTGTATATAGCTGGGCTGGCTCCTATCTTTTTCTAGCAATTACTAGTCATGATTATCGCGCTTTTCTTTTTACGAATCTCGGTATATGTAAGCTCCAGCGATTGCCTCTGCCAGAAATCGCCTAATCTGCCCTTACCTTGATACCCAAGGTTGAAAGTTTGAACCAATTGTCAAGTGAACTACATTATACCATATCTCTCATCAAATACATCTCCACGCAACTATTAGATATACATACATAGGAAAAGCTCGAAATAAAAGGCCACCAGACATATCTAAGACACAACACATCACCCAAAAACCTCAACAAACAATTCACCCCTGCAGCTCAGGCATATGCTTCCTGGCCCCATACTCCTCGTTGGCCAACTCCACCGGTGGTCCCCTAAAAGTTGTGGGGACAACATATCCCGACGGCCCGTTTTTACTAAAATACGGAGTTGCCATAGATGTCAAATTGCCCTCTTTGCTTGAAGGGCCTCTTCGACGGAATAGCCAAAATGCCAATACGCCGAAGATACCAAGCCCGGCTACTCCGGCGCCAATGCCGATACCCGCTTTTGCTCCGGTCGATAGCCCGTTTGATTCGGAAGAAGCCACATTTTGAGAAGGTTGAGCAGTATGGGAGGCTGATTCTGTTGTACGAGTGCTTTCGGATGAAGTCGTTTTAGAGACGTAGGTGCTTGATTCAGCTGTGCTTGTGACAGGGACGAAGAGACTGAGATCGGAAGATTCGTGCGCAACAGTGATAGGTTGAGCCCACATGACGATCGGGCCATGGACTTGCGTGCCTCTGTCATCTTCTTTGTCGCGGGCAGAGACGATGGTCGAGCTAGAGGACGAGAGCATACTGGTGCACCCGGCATATGTGGCTGAGGGCAAGTTGCTGTATTGCATGATAGAGGAGGTATAAGAGTAATCCCTTCAGTAGAAGTCAGCATATGACTAGGCGTCCAAGAGCAGATGAAGCGACTTACGATAAACAGCATATAGCGCTGGTGAGTGGGCCTTTGATAGCAACGTCTGCGGACGTGTATCCCATGGGGCAGTATCCAGGACTGAAAATTTGATTTGGTATCTTCCTTCCCTCCCCGGCAAAGCCAGACGGAAAGCACGAACTGACAACCTTGTTGCAGTTCTGCATGACCAGACCGCTAGGCGCAACATCATTGTATGATTTTGGCTCGTAGGTCCATGAAGTAGCACAATCCTTAGGAGCTGTAAACCGCGTTGTCATCGCCAGGGTAGTGATGGTTTGAGTGACAGATGAGGTCGTCATCGTTGCTGTTTCTGCTGCAAGCAAAGAGACAGCCATTTTAGAAAATAAAATATCTTCGCAGGTCTTTGGCACAGGTGTAGCACAAAGAGTGCAAGTATGGAGATATTAAACGCGAATGTAGTCAAGATTGGAATCACAAAGAGCTTGTTAGGGGTTTATAGAAGAGAAGAATGATCAGATAGTGGGTGAGACACACACACCGCTGTATATGGTGGCGGTTAGTATGTATACAGGCACAGCTAGGCGCCAGAGGGCAGGTGAGAAGAAGAACTCGGCTGTTCGGTCACAGCGGACTGGGTGGCCCGAGCCTTCAAACTTACTTATTATTAGCGAGCAACCATTTCCTCATTGATCAGGGATATGTTACGCGGGAGCAATTTCATATAGTTTGGCGGCTATCTAGCAAGGATAGATGGCTCCTATTCACACTATTGGCTCGTATCAGGGAACCCGGTAGATTGGGACCAATTGCCATCGAAATTGGGTTGGGCCTGTGTTTCTGGCATAGCTAGCTTAGGGGGCAAGTTTCGCCGAGTGCATGTGCGAGGCTAGACTAGACAAATAGGGGCTGGGCGTGGCCGCACTTGTCTTCGTCAAACTCTTTCATCTCCACCTGCCCGTAAGAAGCACCTTTGCAGCCACGGGCCACAAAGTCTTTTGAAAGATCTCCTGCGATGAAGGGGTCGGTCAACTAGATCTTGTTATTATATATCCCATAAATATTTAACTTCTTAGGCCCCTGGGCGTGGAGCCAAGTTCATATTTTACGCATGCCAGGCCTTGAATCCTGGCGCGACGCTTCGGCGTTAGGGCTTCCAAGCCATGCTCAAAAGATCATGTGATGTAACATAAATGCTCCGTATGCGCGAGAGATACTGCGCCGCCAGCAGATATCGGAAATTGCGCTCTGCATAACTCAACCTCTCAAATTTGATCATTACAGCGGGTCACTTGCCATTTGTTTCTTAGTGGCGAATATCCCCGGAGGACTGCGATATTGAGGGATTTTCCGCGGAGGCATTCCCGGTACCCACTGCCAATAACAGATTCGCTTAAGCCCGAAGTTCCTATTCCTACTGGGCTACCCGTTAGGCTGTATCACCTTGGCGCTGTGAGATTTCTTTGATGCGCGTGGGTTGTGCGACCTGGAGATGCAGTGTTCCCATCATTTCATTGTATATGCCGGTGGGGGCAATTATGGATTGGCGCTTTAAGATGAAACTTGAATTGCTCCTGTGGCAGACCGTTATTCCCTTGCTTGTTCTTACTTACTCCGCGTTGGTCATTTTAAAATCAAATCATTATGGCCCCAGCCTTCGAACGGTGAGACTGCAAATTGCGTGCAGCGGAGTCAGATTCTAGAGACAAACATCCGCGACGGCCTTGGGGCCTTCAGGTACGGCTGCTGATCAGTCCGCAGAGGCCCCCACAAGTGATGATCGTCCACGGAAATGATCCTTCTCCTGTTCGGTTCCTCGGCGGACGTTAACCATGACGTTCGTATTGTGGATTTCTAAGCAAACGCCGTTTGCATCGTGAATAGGTGTTGTATACATTTAGAGACTCTGAAATCATGATTGTCATTTTACGCCGTATGAGCGCCATAAGAACCAATATACTGTACAAACAACTAGCTCTATACTCCAAACTCTTACGGTCGGAACTCTTGCCAAAACTTCTGTGTCTCCTCTATATAGCCTGTACTTTCCAGGGGCAACTCCCAATCGGGCCGATGCAACTCCGCGATATCCAAATACGGTCCAATCGTCGTGTTGAGATGGTCGGCCGGGGTCCCTGGGAAATGAACCAGGAGATCTCCCTGGTGAACTTGTAGGTATTTCGGAGAATCCGGATTCAGACCCGACCCATCCGGTTTGGCCATGTAGGCGTTGAACCATCGGAGTGGACAGTATACCACAGATTGAGAGAAGTAAGTACTACCATCCAGCACAAATTGTAAAGCCGACTGGTCCGGCCAGTATAGCTCAACTTCGGGATGGATATAGGGGTAGGCGATCGCCGCTGAGAGCAACTCGACGGACCAGGGGTGCACACGGATCGGAAAGACGCCGTTGTTCATCCCATTCCAGTCTTTTGTCAGGACCATGTGGACGTCCTTGATGTGTGGTGGAGGAAGGAAGATTTCCAGCGGTATGTTCGGGTTCATGAGGACTGTGTCGCCATCCGCCCAGCTGGTTCATGATTCATTAGGGCGTGAAGTGATGAAAGCCATGGGGTGATAGAAACTTACAATAACCACTCAAGACGCTTGTGTGGTGGCTTTTGCAGCTCTTCCAGAAGAGCCGACAAGAGGATGGCGTACTTATTCCACACGCCATCCAGAATGGGTCTTCGTAAGACGAACAAAGGATATCCATGTCGGCGAGCATGTTCACGGTGCGTTTCAAGGCCTCGTTCATAAATCGAGTGGTTGCCGTATATCATAGATACCTTTCCAACTACCGGCTGGGGTGGCTCAATCTCTTCATGATGGTTCGCTGGGAGAGCTGTCAGTCACTATTACGTGGAACAAAAGTACTCACGGGGCGCGCTTGAAAAGGCAACATACGGTATATAGAAAAGAGCCTAAGCAGGGTGACAATGCCCAGCAGAGTCAGGATGAGTGGAGCAGCCGCCTTTAGCCTCCTACGGCGGTTGCGAACGGGATAACGAGGGGGCTTCATGGCGGGGGATAAATACTCGCCATCACTGAACCCAGATGGGAGCAGCTTTTCAAACGACGTAGCGTCAATTTTCATACAGGGCAGAGTTTAAGGGAAGATAACAGGATTATGGGGAGAGCACCCTCGCTAGTTTTGAAAAATTGGGTGGCCCCCGGCCGGTCATAGCTGACATATTAGAGACCGCGCTGATTGACGCAAAGGCCTAATTGCGCCGTAGCCCAGTTTGGTCTGCTCTTGGCGCATTATAGCTGATAATCGCTAGCGTTGGCCTTGGGCGGATTAAACCATTAGCATCACGGCCATCACCAGCCCTAGCAGGGGGGTCTCGGTGTCGCCCCGCCACTAGTGTACGATAGATGTAATATTACCTGGACACTGGATTCGAAGGTTGGATGCTTGCACCCGTTGGCTTTTCTTTGTTCAGGTCCGCAATGTGTCCAGTCATATCAACACACATGTTGACGAGGGATTGCTGTGTTGAGTGTTGTCGGGAACTTCTGGTCGGCTTTAGGATCCCATGTGTTTTATGTTGTGCTGTGGATGACAAGATTGAAACACGAGATCACCCTGCCTTATCGCAGCGAGGAGCAGGGGGTGTGCTCCTGCCTCTGAGTCTTGGCCGGCGGCACCTCGAAATATCATATATCTGTCACCATCGATTACAAAAAAAGGTACTGGTGGATATCTGGACATTTCGTGCCTCACAAACCTGTATCCGGCCACTCTCAGGCACTAAATTATATTAATCCGCAGCGATCACACCCCATACCCACCCCCTGAACAGTCAGTCGTCGGCGCTTGTTCTAGTGTGACCACTGAATACTGTACACGTCAAGGGCTTGAACCTGCCTTGCATCAAGGCAGACTGACATAGTTTACCAAGGTCGTGGTAAAAATAACAGTTCTCTCTGCTCTTCGAGAGGACGAGGACCTTGCACCTGACCCTGAAAAGATGGCGCCTAAAACATCCAACCAGCAAAGTGCACGATGGTTCAGCTTCAGAGGGCACACCTTGAAAACCACCAATAAGCGGAGCTTGTCCAGTGGATCGACCATAGGGCCCACAACTAGGCTCGACTGCGGAAATTAGATTGGCTGGGAGGGAGATGAGGAGAGGAAGAACGGCCAACTCTGGAGGCCGAATTTTTGACACTATCCTACGCTGTGCTCACGCCGCTCCACGCCCGACGATTATCCGATTCTTCCGGTGTCTCCCCCGTTTATCTCAGTCCACAGAGCCGAGGGAAGAATGAGAAAAAATCCGGAGTAAACACCAAGATATTCCCCTCTTTGTATCTGTAATTCTTACTAACGTAAATGATTCCGGCCCCACTAAGTTAGCAGCTCGGTTAATTTATAACGAAAGTACTGCAATGAGACCGTGGTGGAACTGGGGGTGATTGAAGATTTTTGGCTGCATCAAGTCCTCTTAGGTTAACGGCACTGCTGCCTGGGTTATGAGGCACTAACACCGTGACTAATGCCTCAGGCATCAAGCACTCAAGGACTCTGCGCTCCGCCGTAGATCATGTGATATCTCAAACACTGTCATCACGTGGTTTCAGGGGTTCTTTCATGATCCACAGTCTCAAAGAACGGCTTCAAGGGAGTTGAAAGAATGATAGATAATCGGCCACAAAGCGTAAATTAAAACAGTTCTCGCCTGGTTTACCTCTGGATGTGACACTGATTATCTTATAGTTGTGTCCAGCATGAAGCGCAAAGCCGAAGATGAACCGCTGGGATCCGACGCGCATCCTGCAAAGCAACAAGTTCCTGAACGGGATACTGTTCCACTTCCACTTATTCAGGAGAATCTGTCTCTGTTAGAGCTAGAGACAAGGGGTCCGAAGATAAACCTGTTCTCGGGGCCCGATGCAAGGTACCGCGGACAGGGGGCCCCGTGGAGTCCATCCGCGGCTAGGAATGCTACAAGACTTCCTGTCAATGTGCCGAACATTCCATTATCAATATCGTCATTGTCGAGTACAAGGTCACCCTCGCCGTCTCCACAGAAGCAAAGGGCTTTCTCGAAACCAAATGATTCGACGTACCGCACTAGCACATTGTTTCGCGCCAGTATCTTCGTTGACACGGAGATACCGAGGACTGTCCGAGACTTGGTCAGTAGGGTACTCGATGTATCAGAACCTCTTTCTATGGGGATAATGGACCTGGCATCAAAGATTCAGCGCGAGTCGATAGAGCTAGCTGCCTTGCAAGCGGGCAAAGCCGAATGGGTCGAGATTTTCCACGACGCGATCAAGGATCTAAAATCCACCGATCTCTTGTCAGTACGGAACAGAGGTGAGACATGCATTTGTTTTCCATTCATTGACATTGGTCTAATTATCTGCTTCAAGACTGGCGTGGTGATGTTACGCCTGACGTTCACCAGCCTGCCGACACAGTCCTCCCTGTCTGGGGCGAATCTGCCCCGCCTTCATCATCAGGACAGCATCTAGGGAACACATTCTCCCTAAAGACCCCTAGACCTGATGTGTCCGTCGGAATTGCTGATGCATCTCTCGAATCAGTATTGCGACCTGCCCGAGGCGACAATGCCCGGTTCTTCCTCAATGATCTCCAAGACACTGAGGCTCTCATCAGCGATCCCGGTCTGACTCGGTTACACTTACGCTTCCCTTTCTTTGTCATCGAAACCAAATCCGGTGCGGCCGGTGGCAATCTGTATCAAGCACAGAACCAGGCTGCCGTGAGCGGAGCCTCTGCAATCAACATCCTAAGGGGTGTTGCTGAGCTCCATGAGCTAGAATATCCCAAACGACATGGTGGGAAGGAGGTACATTCCGCCGTTGACCTTCCACTACTGGCCTTTTCCATGACCATGGAAGGGCCCGTTTGTGAGATATGGGCCCATTTCTGGGACTCAAACAAAAAGGGGTATTGTATGACAAATATAGGCGTTTGGCGCACGACAAGCGAGACTGGTGCCCTTGAGGTTGTGTCGAGGCTGTCTCGTATCTTGCGATGGGGCTCCGGGGGTCTCAAAAGTGCTGTTGCCGAACGACTTTCCAATCTTTACAAGATCTGGTCATGATGTCATGGTAGTAGTAGCTATCGGCTTGACTCCAAGGTGCTATAACTAATGGATATTCATTTGCTAAGCATGATACTGAGATTTTTGGTGTTCTTAGCCCGCTACTTCAACTTATGCAGGCTCTCGACCTGTGTCACCGAAACTTTTGCTGCTAACGTTTCTGAGGCATCCGTGGAATACTTATATACCCACTAGACCCCGTTAACCCCTTGATTAATTTAATACCGCAAATGTCTTTCGATGTCAGTTTTCTTATGCGTGCGTGATTTACTATTATCGCTTCTTCAAATCCCCTTCGTTATATCAAGCAACATTTTACAATCCTCCAACGAAGTCAAATATAGTTCTGACGGAAGATATTATTCATTACTCACCAGCAACATTAGGGAGCCGCCGCCAGCTAAATGCGAAGTAAAGAACGTTGCCTGGTAAGGGGGGATCGCATCGCAGGCACTGAGGAAATGGGCAAGGCGATATGAGGACTATCGTAAAGGTTTTTGCAGATCTCATCTCAACTAACGACGTCGAGAGGGGAGAAAGGAGTGTTTGAGGAACCAGGGAACCCCTGTGCCAGACAGCGGTGAGCGGTGTTGCATTGGTAATGGTTAGGTCGTTGGCGAAGATGGTCGCTAACAGGGATCATTGACGATGCTTTTCACCCACTCCGACTCTATGCAGCTTTCCCTCTTGGATAACGAGATATACCCAATGACCGTGAGCCAAATGGAATGATAATGTCATTATAATATATTTCAACTGCGCGTCTGATTACCGGTAATCCAATCCCAGCTTCTACCCTAAGTTCTTTATCACTGTCATCTCCCTCGCCGCTATCAAAGTTCTTTTTAGTATAAGGTCACTGTATTCCAAAATTTTCTTGATCTCTTTGCTTCACATAACGTATCAGAATGACTAGAGTTATTAATTCCATATAACAAGTTGATAATCTATTAGGCAACCTAAGAATGGTCAACAATCATGCTTTAGTCCGATAAATACCGCCTCAACCTTTGAAACAGAATAAGACAGTCTATTGATAAACAGTAACAAACATATATAATGGATACCTTAGTAAACTAAATGCAGAATTTCATAATCATTGATTAAAGTTCAGCTGGCTGATGTTTAGTCCTTGTAGTGTCCTGATATCTTAACAATCTTAACATAAAAGATCTTAACACAAAAGTGACTCAATTCTACTCTCTTCATATGTATTCATATGAATACTATTATGTAGAACTTACTGAGAGCTTTATAGGGTTGTAGACTTTCTCATGTTCGAGAATGGCCATCCCATTAATTTATTTTTTTTTCCTCTTCTTCAATTTAGACCTACGTACTTAATTCTCTACCTAGACCGATGGCTTTCCCTTTTCGTTTTAGTACTAGTCTCTAGAACCTCGAACGCACTTAATAAACCTACTAACTGCTTTGTAAACCAAATCTATAATGATTGTAACATTTGCTGGATGAGGATATTGGAGAGGTTGTTTGGCCAGTCTCTCTCTCTCTCAAAAAAAAAAAAAAAAACATTGAGTTGATGGCTGAGCTCTACGGACCCTTTGTCAAACGATCGCCCCCTAGGGCCAACCAAGTGTCAGCAACCATGTGAGGTAATCAGAGGTTATTGCATGAGAACAGTGGGGCTGTCCATGGTTTGTTCAACAATCATCAAATAATGAGAAATCATCACAATCACACGCTGCCCTTCTAGGGTACAGTTCATTTACTGTACACGCATTCTTGCTGCCGTGTCCGGCTAGCCTGCTGCCCCATGGTTGGCTGACCCGTATTCTATTCAACATGCGATTCGCCCGTGAGCTTCCGCCTGCCAGCTTTCACTAAGTAGCGTAGAGAGCATCCTTACCTTGACACAAAGACTCATCCACCATCCAGGACGTTCCACCGTAAAAAGATCATCGTTCAGGAACAATAAATTCTGCCAACCGTCATAACCAACACTTTGCAATTTTCCCACGAAAAATAAACAAACCCTCAGCACATGCCCAGCTGTCTATAGCTTGCGAAACAAGGCCTGCTATCGCTGAACGAATATCCTCCTCCATCCAATCGGTATAAAAAATCAGCCTCTTCAAACCAAGACCCTCATTGGTTTGGGGTATATCAGATATTAAACAAGGTATTATAACTGCCAGCCGAGAACTTTACTTTTTTTTTTCGATAAAAAGAATGCTATGTATCTGATGACCACAAGTGCTCACCTGACACTCACCTGACACTCACATGTGTCGTTAACCGCATGCGGTAATTTCTCAGTCTTTTTTTCTGTTAGCGTGTTTTTCCTCTTCCGGAAGGCAGAAGACACTATGTATTGCCGGCGGGTAAGGGCGGTTTTTGTTTGTTGTGTCTCTTGCTTTTCTTCCACTCTCTTTCCTTTCCTTCTCTCTCCATTTCATTTGCTTACATAACAGCAGACAAGCCCATAACGTATTCGGTAAGCGAGTGATCCACGTAAGCGAGTGATCCACCACATGAATTTTGACCGCGTTTAGAAAACCTCACTGAATTCAACCACCCATCATGCCTCTAAAAGCGCGTCAAAGCCCAAGAAATTCAGCCGAGCAGAAAGAAAGAATCCTACTTACTATCTTTGCTTTAAAGAAGCAAGAAATTTACAATATTCGTAAAGCAACACGTATCTTTACTATATTTTATGCAACTCTATACCATCAGCTTAATAAAATCACTTCACGCTCAGAAACACGCGCCAACTCTTATAAAATAACTCTATATAAGAAGGAATCGCTTATACGATGGATTCTATCGCTTATTCAACGTGGAGCACCTCCCTAACCGTCTCATGTACGAGAAATGGCTAATATTCTTCTTACTGCGCGTGATACTACACCTATTTAAATAATAGAAGAGAAATGGATATATAACTTTATTTAATAATATAATGAACTAAAGACATATTTCTTTCAATAATATGACTATTGACGTGCTCAATGTGAGGATTCTAAAGTTATTAGAGAGTAATTTGATTACGTATAAATCACTATAATACAGTATAGCATTATATCTGAAGATATTTATAACTTTGATAAAACTGGCTTTGCTATAGGCTTAGTAGCTACTACTAAAGTAGTTACTAGAGCTGATTTCTATAAAAGAATACCTCTCGTATAGCTAAGGAATCGGGAATGAGTAATCTCAATTAAATATATTAATATATCTGGTTAAATACTTCTTCCCTGTATTATCTTTAAAAGAAAGATCTATATAGAGGATTAGTATAAAGATTCAAAGCTCCCACACAATAGTAGAATTAAAGTCAGTTTAAATGGCTAAACTAGTGATAAAATAAGTCTTTGCTGACTTAAGAATCTCTTTATTTCTGTTACTATTAATTATACAATTAAGAAATATTGTCTTCTAGTTTTTAATAACCATAGTAGTTATCTAATGTCTCAATTCGATCAGATATACAATAAGAATAATATTATTTCTATCTATATATCTGCTTATCCTTCGCATTTATTACAGTCTCTGGATATTAGCTGTTTTTCACCATTAAAGCGTGCGTACAGACGCTTAATAGAAACTAAGATACATCTCAGATTCAATCATATTAATAAGCTTGACTTTCTTGAAGCTTTCCCTTAGACACATACAAAGATCTATACTACTAGCAATATCTGTAGTGATTTCTCTGCTACTAGACTAGTTCTATATAATCCAGAGCAAGTGCTCAATCAGTTAAATATTTAACTAAGAACTTCTATACTATCAGACAGTCAGTTAACCAATTCAGTGCCTAAGATATCTTATACTATTAGATGACTCAAAAAGCAGATATCTATAGTAAAGAGAAAGCTTCAAAGGCATATATAAGAAGACTTCCAAAGTCCTATCTCTTTATTAGAGATTTGATTAGATAAGATTATTAAAAGCAATGAAATTGCTTTAGATAAAGCAATTCTTATATATTAAGAAATTCATGATTTACAAACTATAAATAAAAAGCAGCTTTAAAAAAGAAAGAAGTCTACTAAGTAGTTTATTACTACAGAAGGTTCTTCTATCTAAAAAAACCAGGAGCGAATTCTATAGAAAAATCTAATCTTTAAAGCTTAAGATACTATATCTAGAGATTCAAGACTTCCTGCAATTAGATCTCACGTACGCGCAGTGTTCTAATTATCATATTCGGGAACATACTAGAATTAGATGTCCTAATCCATCTAGTAATTAGTTTTAGATAGAAATGCAATTGTTTTGTTAATAAAGCCTCTAGTATTTGGCCCATAGGCAGGAATGGAGCGGAGATAGATCACTCGCTTACGTGGATCACTCGCTTCCATGGGACAATCCATATCAGGATACAACCCACTACTCGCTAAAGCAACACACCAGCTCCTCTATCCGACCCGTGCAGAAATCGGAGACCAGCAGGCGCGCGTATGTCTCTTCATCTCGCGCCAAATTAACCTAAATACCTGGAAGCACACGGCCCACTCTCGAGACGTATAAGAACTTAAACTTATAAATGCAGATAGTAAGCACTTACATATCTTTAATATATATAATTAACTAGATGAAATCGGCACAGATATGCTTAGTCTAGTTAATAACTTTATTAATTAATTTACTAATTACATTCTTTTACTGGAAGACTTTAATCTTCATTATTTAATGTAAGAAGGAAAAAATACTTCCTGTAGTTCTCTTTTTACGCAGTTTCTAGATATATATGATAGAAGATGTCTAGATCTATAAATAAAGCTAGATATCGTTATCTGAAATAAGACAAATGCACAAATAATAATTAATTTAATTTTTAGCTTTTAAGATCTAACTTACCGGCTTATTGTCTGCAAGATAAACAAATAAATTTATGCGGATTCTAATCACTTTTTTATAAGAATCTTTGTTAATATCCAGACTAAGATTCCAACAGTATAAATATATTATAATTAGAAAGTATATAGAATTAAGGATTTGTAGGCCTTTGTAGATTTAAATTTATAAAATAAGAACTTTTTATTAAAAACGGAGGAATATATAGAGCTCGCTATAGAATTTTTAATAAAGACAGTTAACTAAAGAATTATAGCCTTTATTTTGTAGATAAAATCCAGTAAGTGAATAAATCTAACGTTTATCTCGGAATATTGTAAAATAATTAAAATCACACACAAATTTAGATATGCATATACTAAGATCTGTATAGCGTAAAGATCTATTAATCTCACGATCGGACTGGCCTAAAACCGTTACGCGAAGATTAGAAATTATAAAGAAAAGATACTAATAAAGGCTCTATATTAAGGCTACCGCTTCTAGATTTGGAAGGCTACTGAGACAGAGTTACGCAAGTTATAGTGAACAGCTAAATAGGCTAGAAATAGAAAAGCTAATAGTAAACTAATTTTAACTCTAAAAATAAGTAGTGGGTTTGTGAAAACCGTAAAGTAAAAAATAGAGATATTTTAAAAAATATTCTTTTTTTAATCTCTTCCGGCCAATTTCTTTAATATCTTTATAGTATAAATTCTTTAATAATTTAACTTTCTGTCACCGGAGACCTTCGGAACGGCGCTGCCGAAGCCTCCGAGGGCCCGGCAGGTTAGCCAGATCAGCAATGATATGGCAAACGGTTCGGATAGGGAAATCGGGAGTTAACTATATTAAATATCGCTCTTTATATAGTAGTTTAATTAATTAATCCTACTAAAGATTAAGCAATTAGTTCTTAAATATCAATACCCGTCTTTTCTCTCGTTATATCTGTATCTACTCTCCCAATTAGACTGTAATAATATCAAGATTATTTCAACATATCTAATATCTCTAATTAAAAAAACTAAGTATCTAAATACAAACTAATCTTCTACCGAGCTTTCCCTTATAGTTCTAATCATTTATATCTTACACTTCAAATATTATTAAGTAAACAAGTACACAACGAGTAAAAACACTTCACGCGTTAAAACTTCTCTATCTGTTCTATAACTAAATCTCTTTTTCTCACACGAGCGATATTTCATAATATTTACCTACCTAACCTCCAGAACGAGTGCCACGGGACCTAAGAATGTCTAGATAAATCTTAGAATTCTATTAAAATGAGCACGGAGGCTAGTGCGACCTAAACACTCTAAATTATAATTATATACTTGCTTAAAAAAATAAATAAGAAAAATAATAGAGAGAGAGATCTTAAAATAAAAGAACTAACTATATATAAGAATAAGAATCTTCATTAATATATAATCTTTATTTAGAATCTTAAATACTACTTCCAAAGTAAACCTTATACATTCTAAAATAAAAAAATCAAAGTCCTATATATAAAAATGTATCTCAAGAAAGGCATTCGGAATACTTAGCATTTATTATATTTATTAAATAGTTCGAATATTACCTTCGAAGATTTTAAAACCTTTCTACTCAGTTATATTAAAAAAAAGAATAATTAAAACTAATTTATCACTAGTAGATTTATAAATCTCTGATAACGGCCTGAACAAACAGAATAAATAGTACTAAATTATATAATATTATTTATTATATTAATTAATAGAGATTCTAACCAATTCTATATTAACTATTATTTTAAGATACTAAAATCAAATCTATATATATAGATTAAACGAGCCTCTGAGCTCGTAATAAACAAATATTCTAGAAATATTATAAAAATAAGAACTTTTATAAATTAATATAAGCAGCTCTTAACAGAAAAAAAAGCCGTATAATTATATTTATAATTCTATAATTTATAATATTAGCGGAATAATTATCGTCCGAGATTTAAATAATAATTCTAATAAAGCTCCTTCTTGCAGTCTTCCGGCACTAAATTATTAATAAAATAAAACAGCTTCAATTAGTCAGAAAAGCTACTAAAGAAATCTTGAACTAAGATAGACTAATAGCGCTTAAAAAATAAGAAATACTACTTTATTTACGAAAAAGTGGGATACTCGAGAAATAACCATTTACAAAAAAACTAAAACCAAGATCTTTCTTTTTATATTATAAAGATTATAGACTTCCAGCAAAGGCCAAACAAGAGAAACGATCTTAAATAATAGAAAAGTGTATCTCTAAGTCTATATGCAATTCAATCTAATACCGCTTTATAGTATCCTCCTATTACAGCAAAAATGTAGATGCAGAAAGCTTACAACTGGATATCTACAAATATATTACTAGATATAAGAATAAGTGATAATTTCATTTTATTATAATTCCTAAAAAAGCTAGACTACAGCTTTGCAAAAGACACGATATTGTTATTGATTTATTTTATTAATGATTAGATAGCGCTATAATATAAGTTATTTAAATATAACTTAAAAATAATAGATTCAGATAATAAAACACACAGCTACAGCATACATTTTTATATTATTAATATTATTAATTTCAATATAGTACTTAGCTATAGCTAGCTAAGACCAGTTGACCCGGATCTTTACATTATTTTAAAAATATAATAATATTATGCTAGACCAGCCCCAATCCGAATTATAAGTTAATAATAGTTTATAAAAGACACAAACAATAAAAAGTTAGATATAGTAATTGCCGCTTTTATAATAGAGAAAAAAGACTTTATTTTTTCTGCTTAATACTTACAGTACGCGAAGATCTTCTTAGAAAAGAAAGCAGAATCTATATCTATAAGTAAAATAACTTATCCTATTATACTAAAATCTGGCGAGAAATTGCCGTATAAACTACTGTATAGTATATTTCCGGCAGAATTGAAATCACTTAAAGAATATTTAGATAAGATAGTTAAAAAAGACTAGATTTAATCTTTCTCTGGCCCAGCCGCTACACTAATATTATATATAAAAAAACTAAATAGCGGATTACGCCTTTGTATAAACTATTAGAAATTTAATACTATTATAATAAAAAACTGATATTTTCTATCTCAGATTGACAAGATCATAAATTAGCTAAAAAATATTAAATTTTTTATAAAATTCAATTTATAAAATATCTACTATCGGATTCGTATTCGAAAGAAAGATAAATAAAAGATTATTTTTTAAACACACTATAATTAATATAAATATATTATAATACCGTTTAGACTTTATAACGCGCCATTAACATTTTAAATATATATCAATAAGATCCTACAAGATATCTTTAATAACTACTATATCGCTTATTTAGACAATATTCTCATTTATTTGTATACTGAGAAAGAATATATTAAGTATATTAATAAGATATTAGTATAATTAAAATAATATAATTTCTTTACTAAAATATCTAAGTATACATTTTATATAAAAGAGATCCATTTTCTTGGCTTTATTGTAGAACAAGAAGAAATTTATCTGGATCTAGTATAACTAAAAATCATTATAAATTAGCCCGTATTATAATTAGTATATAATATTTAAATCTTTCTAAAATTTACTAGATTCTTCAGACACTTTATTTATCAATATATAAAGATTATAATATTTTTTATAGATCTGTTAAAAAAGAAGAAATAGAATGGACTTTTTAGAATGACACCGCATACAGAGAGAGTATTTAAAGAACTATAAGAAGCTTTTATAAAGCTATCTATTTTTAGCTATTATAATCCTAATAAGCCAGTTCTTTTAACTATTAATGCGTCAGAGTACACAATTATAAATATCATTTTTTAATCCGCTACTAGATCAGAATTATTCTAATAAAGAATTATCTAAAAACCTATTATATTTTTCTCCAGGAAGTTAAGAGATATCAAGTTAAGATAGAAAATATATAATCAGAAACTATTAACTATTATAAAGAGCTTTAAAGTTTTCTGTTACTATTTTATAGAGACTCTAAAACTAATTCGGATATAGATTAATTATATAAATCTATAATACTTTTTTACTATAAAAATTTTGAACATTTGTTAAGCCTGTTAGGCCAAATTATTAATAACTTATAATTTTATAATTAAATATAAGCTAGATTATCAAAATCCTACTAATATATCATTAAAGTAATAGGATTATCGCCCGAGCTCAAAAGAAGAATAAAAGATTAGAATATTTCTAACGTTTTAGAAGAAGTTATAACTTAGAAATCTAAAGAAACTATTTATTATAAAAACAGATAATTTAGTACTACTAGCTCTACAAAGTAATATCCAAATAACCCTATAAGATAATGTATCCTAAATTGCAGTCAATTATCTAGAAGATCTCTTGTAAATGAGGCTATCTAATAAGAAGACTTTTTATAAGATCCAGAAAGGTGCGCGAGCAGATAATTAAAATAATATTTTATAAATAAATTTAATTAGCACGCGAGAATATTAGAGCACTATTCTTGATTAGATACCAAACAATCTTAAAAATATAATTATATATATCTAGTGTGGAAACGCCTACATGAAACAGAAGATTAGTCTAATTTTTGATATATCTAATTAAGTAAAAAATCTTAAAAGAAATTAGAATATTAGTAAAAATAAACTTTTCCAATTTAAAAAAGTCGTATATATTTCCCAAGATGCTATAATATAGTAGAAGATACTAGAAGTATTGTATAATAATCTCTTTGCGGGATACTTTAACAGAAATAGAATGTTAGCTTTAATATAGTAATAGTTCTATTGGGATTTGCTTAATCAGAATATAAATAAATATATTAGAATGTATAAAGTCTGTCAATTTATAAAGATACTATAGTATTAGAAATATAGATAGCTAAATTCTCTATCTATATTAGAGGAACTATAGCAAACCGTGACTATAGATTTTGTTATAGATCTCTTATCTTTACTTTAAGGCGGCTCTATATAAGATGCAATCCTAGTTATAATAAACCGTTTTATAAAGATAGCGCAATATATCCTAGTATAGAAAACGATAAATACTAAAGAGCTAGTTAACATATTTATAGAAGAAATTATTTATAAATTTGGAATATCTAAAAACCTCATCAGTAACTATAGATCCCTTTTTATAAGCAGATATTAAAAAGAGCTTTATTAAATCTTCTAAA